>JAPMOQ010019132.1:4743774-4799274 GCA_026543055.1 Argiope trifasciata
AAGTTGTTTTTGTAGTAGTTAAATTAATGCATTATCAGCACACTCCACCATTTTTTAAATAAAAATTACATTTTATCAGCTGTCTAATTATACGCTTAACTAAAAACCCACAACGGGTTTGACATAATATTATCTGTTCATTAATAATTGAAATTCTGATTTAATAATTGAAAGTTCACTGTTTATGAAAAAAGAAAAAAATGATCATAGTTTTATTGTAGACTTTTTAACATATTTTGTATTTTTAAATTTTACTTTTATGCATAAATTAAATTTAGCATTTTATACATCGTGTATCATACATAATGGATCTACGTTAATGAAACATTTGGATATTGCTTGATAAAAACTATTGCATGTTTTGAGATGAATTTAAATTTTAAATAATTTGTAGAGAGTCGACTACATTAATATTTCAGTTTATAAATTTATTTGATGAATATTTCAAAATGGCCTGAACTATTCTTGGTGTTTATTAAAATTATCTAATCAGACTAACTGAAAGGGAAACAAAAAACAAAACCAGTATTAACGAAACTTTCGACGCCAGAATCAATGGTTAAAAAAACGTTAAAACCTCTCATTATTGAGTAATTTTAAATAAATATTTTAGGTTAATTAGAACTGATGCCCTCTTAAATTTAATATTCACCATTTCTTGTTAAAATTGCAAAGATGCGTCTCGTGAATGCCGTTTGGCATGGAATGCCAAATGATGACTTCTTTCAGATTCACATAAATATAACAATCAAACGATAAAAGTGAATTTTTTCAACTTTTAATGAATATTCAAGCTTTATAATTCTAAAAAATAAAAAATGCCCTATGTTTAGTTTCTTCAGAGGGTTATCTGTTTGATGTAAAAACATAAATAAATTAAGAAACCACCACGTTACAGCTCTTTCGAAAATAAATGCTGCAGATACTTTTTACGGACTTTTCCAACAAAGTTTTCCCCTTGTACCTAAACTAATTAATAGAGCATCTGACATTTCCTAATTACGCTGTCAAGAAAATCGAAAACAAAAAGGTTAAACTTAACAAATTGATTTTTTTATTCTGTTCTTCTTTTCTTTTGGTACATTTGACATTATCGGTAGAATAGCATAGATGGCTATGCAAGAATGCTTCAAGTGACATTGCCATAAGTTACGCAATCGCTAATTAACGTGTCTCCTATCATACCCAATCAACTGCCAAATATTTTAAATTCAGTCAGCTCTATGAGACATGAGCTGTACGCCAACTCTAACAAAACACACTTCAATGATTTCGAAGTCCTTGTTGAACAGATTCTGTGTTTCCGTTATTCCCCAAATAACGTATGAGCAGTTTTATTTTCGAGATGGGTGACTGAGTAATAAGAGACGATATCTGGGTAATTATATTTTGCTCTTTTTTATAATTATACTTTCCTTAAGAGAGGAAAATTTTTGGTTATCGTTATTTTGAATTAGATTTATAACAAGCATTCTAGGGAGTCCAAATTTGTCTAAAATATTCCGTTTTCTTTCTGAATTTACATATTTATCAAGCAAAGTATTGATAAAAATAACAGTGGAAAAAGATGGCTTCATTGCATCGGAATTATTAAGATAAAAATTTATCATATTTATTAAAATACAAATTTTAAAGTTGTTGAAGACGACATAATGCGCAGCAATTATATCGTTATTAATAGGAAATAAAAGTGTTTTGATCTCAAAATTTCTATTTTGCGTGTTAGTATCCCATAGACTGTCAATAATCTGGTTTTACTCCAATTCTTCTTCTCTCATAATTTTGCATTTTTTGAAGGAAAACACGAAATGGGAAACAGTCACTGCATGAAAATGTCAAAGACTTTTAAGGTGCTTAAATTGCAAAATTTTAATTTATATTCAGTAATATTCATTTCGTACAATGTATTTTTCTGTATAATTCAGAACATGCTTAATATTTTAGGTAATAAATGATGATATCGCTTTCAAATGCGATTAAAATGTGATTTTGAAACAAATTTCTGCTATTTATTATTTAAATAGATAAATTAAATCTATAAATTTCTAGATATAATGTATTTATTATTTAAATTTTACCGATATGTATAATGCTACTCATTATCTATTTTGTCAAATGTGAAGGATAGATAAAAAGGCTTTATTTTTTTTGCAAAAATTCAGTAGGTGAACGAATCAATCTCTAAATTTCCATTCATGAGAAAGCAAAGATAAGAATTGTAAATAATTAATTAAAGATTAAGAAAGTGATTAACATTATAAAGTTGCTAAAAATCATTACTAGTGGTTTGTAGAAACAGATGAAATGATAAATACACTTTAAGGAAAAAAAAATAGTTTCAAAGTAATATAATTTAAAAGAAAATTTTGTTTATTCTGATATTTTGCATCAGTTTTTTGGTTTTAAGTTGTGAATAATCTTGTAATGTGTTTAAGCTTTACCGCTTTCAGTTTCGGCAAAATTTATACAAGTTTTGAATCTCAATTCGAAATGCAAACATCAAATGTTATTAAATATGATAATTGCTTGAAACCGAACTTCTTTGCATCCAACAACGACGCAGTGAAACGAGAATTGTAACAATAGCCGGGCCAATAAAATGTTTAACTTTATCAAAAAGGAGAACAAATTGCGCGTAATTCGATTTAAAAATCGAAAAAGGAACAACTCATTACGAATTCTTCCAAGAAACGTCTTTATGTGCAAAACAAGCTCCTTCATAAAGAAGCGCAAACTCATGAATAGAGTCACTCGCCACAAAATAAATATGTAAGAAATTCGCAAACGTAGCTGAATGAAGTTTGCACAGAATGCCTGTTAGATTCCACAAAAATTTAAATTTGTCGCTAACTCTGATGAATCGCCGGAAGCTAGAGGAAGTACTCCACTAGATGTGGAAGTCTGTAAACCAGAGTTGAAAATGTTTGCCCGCCAGCTCTGCTGTTTCCATTCCAGCGTCAACTTTGCAAGTCCCCTTTAGGACGATATCTTAAAATCATTTATTTGCTGTTAGAACGGCGCTAATTTGTACTCAGGATCGACCTAGAAGAGTGTGCTTTTCGAGTAAATTAAAGGAAATGTTTAATTTTGCAGTTATTAGTGTGAATATTTTCATTCAGGAATGATTAAAGAGGCTAAAGCACTTGACATTGATCCAGGAATAGAAAAGACAAAATGCTATTTAAATAGCTAAGTTTAGAAAATGCGATTTGGTGCTGCATTGGAATAGCTACTGTTTGGAAAACATGGCTTTTTTATAGCATTTGTCCTTAGCGGTACGTTTTGTTGCTTGAATGCCGAAATCAATATAGCTTGAGTAATTTGATATCATTCAGATAAATTAAACTTCTGCTATTCATTTATAAAATAATCTGAGAAGATGATGGTAAAGAGGAAGATCTAAAAACACAAAATGTTGAAATTTATTACATTTTGAACTAATTCCCCGACCAAAAAGTTCTGTTGATTTGTTGTACAAAAAATTATTACTCTTAAGAAATTGTGTACTTAGTAATGAAAGCAAAAATAGGAAAAAGAAAAAAAAAACAATTGAAATTAGAGAAATTATTTTTTGCCATATTTTAATACTTTTAAAGCCCAAGTGGAAGCGGAAGAGCTATGAAAGTTTTAAATCAAAGAATCAATTTTATTACTTTTAACTTGTTTTATTTTTAATGTTTTTGTAGGTTTTGCATGTCTTATTAACTTGGAATTTTTTTTTCATTCCCTAATATAGATGTAAGCTGCATACGAAATAAATTCAGTTTAAGAGATTCTTTTTTGCTAAGAATGCGAATTCAATACATTGGCAGCTTAAAAATAATCAAACCACTTAATCCTGTACTCTAAATATGTTACAAGGAAAACTCGGGACATGCTTCAATAGAATATGCACTTTTTGTTTGTATTTTAAAAATCAACTCGTAGCTTAACACCAACATTACTGCACAGGTGAAATAAATTCCTTCAAAGTTTCATGTTTTAAGCAAACTCATATAACAATTTGCCATTTTAAATACCTTATATTCACATAAAATATATTTAAAATAGATGCAAATGGATATTTGTTTTCTCAGGATATTGTTCAGGCCATGCCTTCTCGTCCACTTTGTGACTCTGCATAATCCCTTTTACGATCGCAAATTTGAAGGCATTAAACTTTCCCTTCCAACTTAAAAATTTGCCTAAAAATTTGAAATAATAATTGCTATCATTTGGTTCATATTTTTCTTGCTAGTCCATTGAAATATTACATTGATAATCCTAAGAGAATTTTTCATGATAAATAATGTCCCTTAAATTACATGCATAATTTCTACAAACATGAAAAAGAAATGAAAATTCTCCAAATTTAAAAACGCACGTGAAACTTCTTATCAAATTAAATACAGACCAAATTTAAAACTAGAAAAATGGCATATATTTACTCAAGACATTGTCTGGTCCATATCGTTCCATGACGTCCTGTAGTATGCATTGCTTGATGTTTCAAATATAAAAGAGCGAGGCTGTCTTTTACAAAGTAATTTTGTTATGGTGTTAAAATTATAAGTATAACAACTTCTTTATTTAAACATTGTTAAAGCTCATAATCTCTTTATACATTCATGGAAAAATAAATTTAATATTTCTCTAGACATCTTTCAAGTCAGAACAATAAAATTTTTCTTTCCATTCTGTAATTTCACCATGAACTACCATATTTAAATGAATGAAACTATCCTCCTCAATTCTGAATTCCCGCAGTTTTAAAAATTCGACCACAGCCGACTTCTTAGTTTAAATACGGACTTTGGAAGAATGTATATATATCCTTCAAGATATTGTTCAGACCATACCTTTTCATGACATTTTGTAACTTGGTCATGCACTTTTGAGTCAGAAAATTTGAAACAGTGAAACTGTCTACTGCAATTGAAAATTTCTACAGTCTTAAAAGTAAGGAATGGGAACGTCCTCACAAGCCAAATACCCCTCGATTCCTTGTTTTAACAAAAGCACTCCCCCCAAACAATGGAGATGCCTGCATATTCATAAAAGGGAGAACACGCAAATAGCTTCCTTCGGACAGGCGACGAAAAGCCCAAGACAAAACGACTGTTTAAAATTCCAAAACAGTCCGTTAACCTAGAGAACCGAATGAAGTTAATCTGTTAATGGGAGCAAAGAGTCAAATGAATATGCAAACGAACAACCGCCGGTCCCCTCCAGAACGAGCAAAAATTGTCGATCCGGTTTCCCGGATAAACGTGAGGAGCATTTGCTCCCTTTGTTAAGGTGAGTTTTCTACTCTTAAGGATTTAGATTTGGAAGAATAGTTTCACTATTTTCTTACAAATTCAACCAAAAGAAAGAATCAATTTTGGAGATTTTCAGTAATCTGAAATTCCTTCTGTTTATTTTTTTACGTATATACTCTAAAAAATGTAAAAACGTGAAATACGAATGAATGCTGTCAGGAGATTTTCAAGGCTTAGAAAATGGCTGTAATAGTTTTTGAATCAGCATTAATTTAAATACTTTAGAAAATAGTTGCTGTTTTTTTCTTTTCATTTTTAGGTTCAACCTAACTTGTATTGACTGTTTCCGATATCTGTCACAATTATTTTTTGATAAAATAATGAAATGAGCTCGGACATTTGAATGATAATAAATTGCAAATTCGATAGTGTATTGTTTGATGTTAACGGCAATGATCTTATCTGGTCCTTGATACAAGTCGGTCACTCATTATCTTTGCTTTGTGTTTAAATTGCATAATATAAATAAAAACCTAAAAGTACCTTTTTGCAGTCTAGTACGCTTAAATTTCCAAATTCATGATCCACCTTTTACATCGTGAGATTATGATTGAAAGGATCAGAGATTGTAAATTGGTGATTGATTCTTGTCTTGTCCAGTCTTGTCATTTTGTGGAAAAGACACGTCCTAATTTGAGCTCATTTTTAAAAGGAAATCTTACGCCAAATAGTTGGTTAATACTTTCCTACTTTCAAGAGTAGAAATATTACGAACGAGAAAAAAAGCATGACTTTAATGGTATTGATATCGATTTTAAGGAATTTCTAAAATCCACTTACTGTTGAATTGAGAACCAATAATAAATCTATGGCAGTTTAAAATCTCATTACTTTATATTTGCTTTCTCATCACGGTGAAACATTATTTGTTGTACTTTTAGTCGCCTTTTTGCATGCTTAAAATTGGGAGTATTTGAAACAAACTAAAATTATTTTATTCATGAAATTTTCAACTATCTCTCCATCATTATATGAAGAATATATATGGTCTTGCCTAATAGCACTAAAATAGAATAATTATTAATATCCTTACCTAAATCTCCATATTGTTTACAAATCACTTTACTGTCATTCATTAACTTGTGATTTCAGTTAGTATGCAGTCATTCAATGCCATTTTTAATAAAATCTGACCAAATAAAATATATTAAACATTTGTTTAAAAAATGTTCCCCATCCAAAACCTTAAGAATACCAATGGCAACAGAACTTTTACAAAAATGAGCCTTAAATTAGAAATTTCACTCCTCTAAAAGTCAGTCAAATTCATATCTTTGTCCGAAAAAAATGTTTTGTTGTTGGTCAAATATTTCCAGACGGATATAATTTAAACACTGAAGTAGATTGAATTTCGATTTTGAAAAATTATATTTTTACAAACCCAAGTATGAGTCCTATTTAATATGTTATCCATTTTATCTTATCTTTTTTCAATAAACTACTTTGTTCTTAAAACACATCTCGTATATTCAAAGTATGGTGGTAATCTGAAAGGTCAAGTCAACTACAGGTTATACTGCTATGTTAAAATAAGATATATCTTGATTAGTTAAAAGATGAATGAATGTAAGTGCAAAAATTTTAACAATTTGATACCTTAAGCGATTAATATTAATTATTACAGATGATTCTCAGATAAAATTTCACCAATATTACGATATCAATCATTCTTCAAGACTACAAAATGCTTTAAAATTATTCTTTGTAATATGCTTATTAACATATGCATAAAAAATTCCAGTTTTGCGATTATTTTTCATTAAATTAAAATCCTATGGAATTTAACAACTAACTACAGATGACAGTTTTCGATATACATCCTGATAACACTGAAGAAGGTATTTTAACTGTTCAACGTGGGAACCTATTTTCCAAACTTTCGAAAATGCTATAAATATCTCATTGTGAAGTCAATAAAGACACTCCTAATTTATCAACAACTCTTTGCATTTGCATAAAAATTTGGAGATTAATTTTGCGAATTTAGAGTGCTTTAACTCTAAGGTAGTATTTCGCCTTATGTGGCATAATGTAAGTTTAAATGTGCTCCTAAGTAAAATTTTAACAATCGAAATTTGTCTGAATAATATCGTATTTTACTACCTAAAAATTATTTTAATTTAACTTAATAAAAGTGCTATGCAATTTGTAGTAAATTTATGTGTGTCTGATTTTCGGCCAACATATATATATATATATATAAAATCAAGGTATTACTAATTTCTAAATCCTAATTTTTCATTTAAATTATTCTTCCTTATCAGTTTTATAGATAACTTTTCTTTAATGAAAGGAGCATTAAAACTATTGTCCAATGTGAAGAATAAACCATAGAAAAACGCTTTAGAAAAAATGTCTAGAATGACTGATAGTCAGGTTTTTCTTAGGAAGATTTTCAGATAAGAGCAGAAATGTCATGTAAAATCCACTACGATTTATACTGTAGATGTCATTCCTGAAATCTCGGGTTACGTGACGACTTTGGACTATTTTGAGAAACACTACAAAAAACTCCATCTTGAATATAAAAATAAATATCCGAGAAGGAGACAAATATTAAAGTTAAGTTTAAGAATTTTTTATTTTATCAAATTGTGATAACAATTCAATAATAAACATCTTTTTTTTAATAATAGAACTTGAATCCTGCAGTATAAATTGATCTCAAAATATCGAAAGTTTCTTCAAAATATGAGTGAAAATTATCTGTAGATATAAAAAAAATAAGTCTCTTCGTTCTGTCGATTTTTTGTAATTTTTTGCTTCATTGTTTATTATTCTATTATAATAACTGAAAGCATCCCACAACAGAATCTATTATTAGACGTCAAAGAATCTAGAAGCTTGTTAAATAGGAGATTTTATGAGCAATCTAGAATTAATTATGTCTTTATGTGCATAGATAACCATATATTGAATAGCAGAGTTTTAGTTAATCGGAGGAATACTTATTTTGCGTAATTTTACACTTTTATGGCTGCTAAGTGCTAATGTTAAAAATAACATTTTAGTAAGAATAAATGAGAATTTTTATGGATTCGTTGTTGCTAAGCTAGTTCAGAAATTTAACTAAAACAACTGTTCAAATAAATTCATTAGCACAAAAGTGTCTATTTATTCAAAGAAATTCAGAATAAAATTCTAGTTTATTTCAGATATTAGTTTAGTTTGCTTCAGGCATTGTGATGTAATTTTGAAATCAGCTTTAATGCAGAATATGCTCTAAAACAATATTCTGATTGTTTCAAAATTTTAAATTTAAGAACTCATTGTTATGCACATATTGTCAGTGTATCAATATTTTAAGTTTTTATTGTTTTACTAAAAAGTCTATTTTAATATGACCTGATGTAAAAAAAATATGCTTGGCACGGAATGGCCAAGGGCAGCTCTTGCGCCAGAAAATTAAACCATCACCAAATCAAAACAATGATTGTTTGAATATTTTGATTTTAAAATTATTTACTACATTATGATTCAGTTTAAGAAACGCCTAAAGATTTTGGCTATATTAGTGACATACATTGTAGCTGGTAAAATGTTCCGATATTTCACATCGAATTATATTAATTTAAAGGTTTGTTTCAGTGGCATTTTCTTCATAGACATTAAAAATTAATTTTTTTTGATAAAAATAGGACTAAAATTCATCGAAATTTATGAAAGATAATTAATTTGTCAATTTTTCCAGTTTTCAAAACTATCACCATAAGGATTTAATTGTTCTTCTTTTCAGGAAGTTGGATGCACACTTGATACTATACGCGTTAATGATGAAACTTGATACTTCAAATAGATACTTTCTATCATCATCTATCAAGAATAGTTGGAGGCAAAATATGGCGATGAAGCATGACATAAATCAATTTTTCATCATAAAAATAACACTCTTTATACCGATGGTTTTGACACTTCATCTGTTATAAAAAGTACTTTAAATGGTTACTAGATTACTAGATGGTAATTAAAGAAATAAATATAAAATTGCACTTTAAAGCAAATTCTTTTCTAGTTATGTTTAATTTTTTACATGATAAGAAAAAAAAATAACACTTATATTTTTACTTCATTGAAGAGCTTTTATATTTCAAATATGCTGTTTGAGAAAAATTTTATAATACTGACACTAACCAGAATTATTTTGAAAGTACAAATTATTGGTTTCAGAGCAAAACTGGCTTGATTCATTGAAACTTGAAATTTATTTTTATAAATTTAATTTAAAATCAATGGTAATATGAATTAATTTATTATATATTTTCCACTCGAATTAAAACAGCGGGATAATAAAAATAGATAGTTAAGATTTGGAATAATAAATTTAGAAAGTGTCTAAGTTTACAATACAAGAAAGATCAGGAAGATATTGTAATTGTCAATAAATTAAGTGATCGCCAACTCCGAATTTATAACACATTTTTAAAAAATGAAATGAATTATTATATGAGTCATTTACAACTTTTGTACAATTACCAATGATATTATAGGTACAAAATCTCTTTTTCAAATCAATTTTTCGTATAAATTCCTCTAATTTTGTGTCTGCAAATTGAGACATTAATATAATTTATATTATGTTTATAAATAATACAAAAATTAAGTAAGATACTTAATTATGTTAATTTCCGTTTTCAACGTCTTAGTATAATTACACTCTAAATATAAAGACCCATAGTAAATGTGCATTCGATTTACATCGAAAATAAATTATCATGTGTCACTTATTCTAAAAGTACTTTTTATAAGTCGTTCTTGGTTCCCCACATATGTATAAAAATCCGAGGTGACTTAGAATTTAAGTTTCGGCATACGGGAATAGAGGGCTCCATTTTCGAAATTCGATTCTTCTGATAATGTGTTGTGTATATGGGCGTTGTACAAGTAAAATCTGATATCATCGGCCAGGTACTTTAGCACAGTTATGTTCAGAAACTTTGAAGAGAAGAAGCCTTTTCGCTTATCTTCGTCATTGTCTGATCATGGATCAGAATTAAAAGGCAATTCCGCAAATAACCTTGCGTAATTTTAAAATGTAGTATAAATATTACTAAATCACACATATGTATACAGTTTCACTGTTAACTTGTACTTGTAGGGAAACGGTAGATGTATTTGTTGGATGTCATAGTTCTGCTTGCTCTAGCACTTCCTGCCATGTCTATAATTCAAAATTCGTGATAAAAGGGAAGTGAACTTCTGCTGGTTGTAGCAACCTTGAACCACAGCAAGTGTGTAGAGACCATAAGCCTTTTCCTTCGCATCAGATCCCATCCCGTTATTTCCCTTTTCTTTTATTTTATTCAATGATTTCACTCTTCGATAATATATCTTTAACATATATAGTCTTATTGTGGAATTAATACTATATTTTTTTAGACCCAAGCCCAAGAATCTCTAACGAAGCAACTGCTCCCCATTTCAAATATCAAACCAGCACCTTAACTAATGCGGACAGCCAAGGCGCACACAAGCAGATACCATTTGATTTCTTCAAACATATTTTCTAAGCGCAAATTTCCGCTTTTGCTTCCCTCCCCTCATTCTAGTTTCCACTAAAAATAAAATGTCAGAAAAAAGAGAAAACTTGATCAATGCAGGGAAACGAAATGAAGAAAGAAACTGGACTGCACTGGTATAACAGAGGAATACCACGTGAGAATCATTATGCCCATGTAACTTGGCAAGACATCAAGAACGCGTCCTAGACTACATTGAGGGAATACTCAGTCTGTGTCAAACTTCCAAACACTTTTGATTCATAGTAACGCGTTTTATTTATTTGCTTATTTATCCGGATTATTTCTATATTTTTCCTGAATTCTAGAAAAATGAATACATGATAATGCTATTCTTCGGTGACACAAGCCGAATACAACTTCCAGGTTTTTGAAATCATACAGAGATGGTTTTACGCTACTTGGATTAAAGCCAGAGAAGGTTATTTTTGTTGTGTTGAGTAAAAAGACCACGTTACGAAAAAGTTATTCGAATAAAGTTGAATAATTTCTGGTGCTTCAAAATTATTCAACTATTTAATTCAATGATAAGGCAATTCTTATAGAAATTTTAAGCGAGAAACGTGTACATTTATTCCTTTAGACCTCACGTCCGGTACATTTGGCATCAACTTTGAATTGATGCTATTAATTCTATCATTGATAAAATTATAATTCTTGACTTATTTTTGATTTTCCCATTCATATTTTAGAGAATTTCTCATTCTAAGAATGACATCATTTCATTTAATTACTTTTTCCACTACATTCAAACTATTCTTAAAAATAAGTTTTGTGATGCATTCTTTTTTTATTTTTTGAACTATTAGTTTTATTTAATCCTGATTTTATCATTTAAACTGCTTAAAAATATTTTAATATATTTTGACAAACATTTCACAACACATTGTGATACATATTTCCTTTTTTAAAGCATAAATGCTCGGTTCAAAATTCAAGACTGCTATATTGGACAAATTAGCTCGAGGCTTGCTTTGAATTGTTAGAACATTCTTCTGTTTTATTCATCCAGTTTTTTTACCTGTTCGAAACTTATTTTCTTTTTTTAGCATGTCAGAAAAAATAAACGTGTTTTAAATTTCAAATATTCACTAAAATGAGGATTTTTCAAACGCTTACAACATCTTTCCTTTGATTTACATTGAGATGAAATGTCCATATACCAGATATTTCGAGATGGGTTTTAAATAATCCTTTATAATGTTTAGTCATAAAAGCTAAATTTCAGTCATAAGATACTTTTTGCTATTGTAAGCAATTCATCAAATGAAAAACATTTAAATATATCTTAATTCCAAAGGATGGAGTTTTAAACAAGCCTTAATTTTTAGTCTAAAAGAAGCCTAATATGTTAAATATGGCTGAAGAAAATGAAACCGAATAAGAAGGTATTGACTTATAACTTTATTTGTCCTTTTAAAAAGCTATAATTAAAAACAACAACTGGTAGATTGATGAGTACTTTAACAGCTAACTGATCTCTGAGGCTCAACTAGCTGTAGTAAGCTTCCTTAGTTTTCTCCCAACCGAAATGCAAATATGAACCAGTATCCATGAAAGTCCTCTTGAAACACAAATATACGCATTTTATTTCAATATACTGCAGCTAAGTCAGATTTTCATCTAATTTATCCCAAGCTTGTTTTGAGAGCAAAAGATCCGCAAAGCAAAAGATCCTTGAGCTTAGAGATGAATACTGAATAAAATGGAGCTACGACAACCAGTGTAATAGCAATTTTAAAAAAAGGAGTTGCGAAGAACAATTTTGGCCACGATATAAGCCGAAATTGCTTTAAATCTGAAACATTAAAGCATTTATTAGCTGTATTAGTCAATTCATAATGGGATGAAATTCAGATTATACTGACCTTAGTTAGGGAATCAAACATCGTTTGTTCATTATGTCAATTCACCTAACATCTGCCGTACAAGTGGTTTTGGTTTTAAACGAGTTTATTATCGTGAGTCAGATGTTCGCAGGTTGGTGTGAGGTAGAAAACTGCAGTATGGTGTCTTTCTAGATAATCCCATTTTCTATTCAGAAACCCAGCCTGCTACACAATGTTGTAGAATATTGTGGAATATTATATTATTCAATATTCCACAATATTATACATTATTGCAAATAATTTCATATTATAAAAACTTGTGCATGTATGCTAAAGACATACATAATGCACATCGAAGTTTGAAGAGTGTCATAAATTGAATTTCGTGCAACTTCTTTAAGTATTCTTAATATCATAAACGAGCATAATTCAGTTCAACAACGAGTAGATCAAAACTTTTTATCAAAACTTTAATCTTGATTAGACACATTTATCTCTTTTTTGCTGTTTGATATTTACTCCCATGAGGATTTAAATGTGATGTATTGTTATTATCTGAAAAGTAAGATATTTGATCAGAATCGGTTATTGCTATCTAAGAAATTCCCACTGTTTCAAAATAAATTATATATAAATTATTTCTTAAATGGAATTCTTCTTGGATTATTTATGGCCGCATAAAGTTTAGAAATAGCACTGAAATGTTTTAGCAATTCATTTAACATAATTGATGTATTGAGCATGCCGAGATTATCTGAAAGCGATCCGGTGCGTTTCTCTTTTTTTTGCCAGGTACAACAAGCATGCAAGCCCATTTTTGCTGAAGAAATTGATGCATGTTCTCAAATGTGAATGCTGTAGAATGCATTTTTATTGTGATGGAAGTTCAATTGTATGGTGAAACATTCTCAAAATTATAAGTCATATTATTCGTGCATACTATTCAATAAATCCTAAATTTTCCAATCATTAATATGCATTTTAAAGTAATAGCTAAAATATTCAACCAGTATTTATTTATTTTGTCTCTTGTATGGGTACTTAAAAGCTTCTACTTGAAGCTTCATATGTAAATTAGAATACTTCTGTACCATCTATATCCAATAGGCTTGAATCATTCAGCCTATTTTCAACAATCATTGAAGTTTTTACTATTCCCGAATGTGTTAATATGAGTGAAAAAATAATTATAAAATGCTGCAGAAAATAGTTATTTATGGCTCTTCATAAAATATTGTTCAAGTTTCATTAGCTTATAAATTACTTTTAAAGGAAGACATATAATTTCATTAAAATTAAGTTATAATTCCAATATTCTCTTTTTAATAAAATATATACAAAATGCACAAATAAAATTCTACTTATATTCATTAACGAAGCGACGTCATTTTGCAAACTAAATCAAAATTTATAAGAATCCCACAATAAGCTGGCATTTTTTTTAAATGTTGTATTTGCATATTTTTATGAATTTTGAATCTTTTCAAGCAACATAAAAACATTTCTAAGGATTCATAATGGGGTGGGGCCAAATATTGTTGCGTAGGTAGCACATATCAGTCGAGAAATAGTAATTATAATCACAGCAAAGATTAATTTATTCGACGTCCTATGGCTCCACCAGCTATAATCAAAGCTTAATGAAAAATTTAAGTGACAGAACCGCAGCATACAATTTTTAATAATTTTTTGGGCTTTTTTTTTTTTGGTTTCCAACGAGCACAAAAGCTAAAAAAATAAATTTTATTTTCATAAATTACCTCATTTTTTAAAGGATGTCTTGTTAAACGTGATATTTTTGGTTCTGCAATTGTTAAGCGATACCATAAAAGTTCGCTGAATTATTCCATCATTAACACACACGCAATGAAAATTTTTATTAATAGCCCGACATCAAAAGTAGTTCTTTTAATTAGAGCAATAAAGAATTTTCATTAATATTTAACAAGAAAAGGATTTTTTAAATTAATTTTTGACAAAATATTACTTTGGTATAATAATACGTTCTAAAATATTATTTTCTTGCCACCAATGCATCTTAAACTTAATATTCTTTGGGCAAGTTGGTCAAAATGAGAAATCAATGGGAAAAATATATATTAATTTCTTCAACTGTATTTTAGTGTTCCTTATCACAACAAATTCTCAAAGAATGTAATATGATGGATCTCATTTGAGATTTACTCAGTCAGATAGTAGGGATGACAAATGAGACAGCTCCTTTTTCCCCAGAATTTCCCACCTCACCAACGAGAGGATAGAGCCATGATAAGAGATTTAATTTACGTAAAATTCCCTTTCACGGTGGGCAAAATTTTCGTTAATTGTACGTCATTAAATGTCCCAGGTTAAACGTTTAAACGTCTAAATTCTGAAAATTAGACATCTTTTTGTAGAGATTCGTATTTAAGTCTTGACTTGAAATAAAGACTGTATGACCAAAAGTTTTGCTGTTTATTGATTAACTTTATTTATGTTCATAAGATAAAGAAAGAATTAATGATTCCAGTAAAGTTTTTATAAATGTCTTATTTCAAAAAAAAATAATGTAAAAATACTTTCTTTTTAAAATTATTATTTTTTAAAAAAACAAAATTAGTATTTTATCTACTAGGGAACACTTTTCTGACGATTTAATCCTCATTTCTTTTAATAATATTCAATCACAGAAAAATAAATAAGCAATGATATATGAGGAAATATAAACTTTGTATATGTATCAGAAGAAAAAGTATTGCCAAAGTATCCATTATCATAAATTTATATATATCTGAAACACTGCTTTATTTTATCCCTTTTATTCTATATCTAAATCAGCAATGTCAGTAGTGAAGCTAAAAGTATTGCTATTCATTGATGAGATCAATAATTGCTATTTTTAGAAATATTAGAGTTAAAAGAGACATAAAAGCTGCCTATAAAAGAAGATTATTCGATATACAGACGGGTATAATCTAGAAAGTCAAGAGGTTAAAATGACCATTATATCTGTTATTGTGAATCTTTTATTTCGATGTCGGTAACAGAAGTATATAATAACAAACGAAAGGCAACCTTGTTAAATCATTATAACAGAACAAAATTCATACATATATATTATAAATACGTTGTTGAGACAAGGAAATATTTTGTTTATAAAATCCTAGGAAATTATTTAAATTAAACATAAATGCGAAGAGAAAAATCCATATTTAATTCTTATGAATTGTTTTTTTTTAATTCCACACAATAAGTTGACATTCAACTTATTTACGTTGTGAATATTATTTCCCAAATGCGATATATTATTATGATTTTTACTATGTCTGTATTTATTTTTAAGTTGAAGATTAAATGGGAAATTAATAAAATCCATTTTATATTAGAAGCAAAGGAAATGAAACATGTCATTTAAAATAATCAACAAACTATTACATAAAGTCTGCTATAATGGTTATATATAGATTCAAGATTTTACAATTTGTTTTATATTATTGACAGTCATCAAGAAAACATCCATAATTTAGTATTCGATTGAATCATTTTTTAAAAAAACTAAAACTTACACTGAAAAATTGTCAAAGTAAATGATTAACTAAGAAAATGAATAAACAGGAATCAATGGATTACTTTCTCATTGAATTCTCTATTTATAAATCCAAAACACATCCTCATCACTAAAAAATACCTATAATTAATTTCCAATAAAATGTTATTTTAGATGTCAAAAATAAGTTTCCTATTATTTGCTTTGTAGCTGATTTAACTGCGATATATATTTTTCAAGTACATAAGTAAAAAACTGAATAAATTTTCATTATTTATTTATTGTTATATTATACTCATATTGAATAAATATGACATAAGTTATTTATTCAAAATGTAGTGTTTTCAGTATTCTATATGAATTGCGAAAATTAAAATTGAATAATATATATTTAATACGAATAAAGATAATATTTAAATTTTGAATGTATTTAAAGTATATTTGGAACAATGTGACTTTTGAAGAATGAAAGAATATTAAATATTAAACATATTTCAAATTAGACCAATGCCCATTATTTTTTCAATATGCCGGAAAAATATTTTGAAATTGTATTCATTATTTACCCTTTAATACGCCAATTTATAATCCCACGTGTAACAGACGCACGTGCTGGGTCGAGAGTATAGAAATTAACCGTACGCTGAACTTGCATGGGGAAACCAAAACAAATTATTGACGGATCTCACATGCGACTCGCTGACGGCTCTGCATTCATTCCAAATATCTGCTTATTGTAGGAACTTAAAAAAATACATAATATAAAGTTTCATATGCTTTATTTTTTAAAATATTTCAGTGAAGGTAAAGTTTTGTTTTTAATAGTTTCCAGGGAAGATTAGATCTCGTAGAATCAACCGCAATGGAAGAAAACACGTGGCAGTCCAGATACAGAAATTCAGAAGGATTATGTAAAAACTAAATTAAATATGATATGAAATCAAATAATTATTTTTATGTTAGTAATATCCACTTTCCACTTACCATTGACTATAGAGGAGCTGGAAACCGGACGATAAGAAATGTGATGGAATTGTTGAATGAAGAGCGGAGGGCAGCCAAAGAAAACAAAACTTCCTTTAAGTTTTCTTGAAGGAAAGCAGAAGAAAGTTTTAATACTGGAAGGAACCGTCGGTAAGTAGGTGGAAGAATATAACGGGGAAGCGAGACCGACCGACCGAAGATAGAAAAGTCGTTTAAAGTAAAAACATGTCGCTTGAAGAAAAGTGATGTGGTGAGTCCAGTTGGTGTGGCGGATCGGAGGGCTCTTCGGAAACGAAAGCTAGGGAGTTCTTTTCGATCGACCGTTGAAGCGAGTTGGGTGTGGGTAAGGGTGTGGGTAGAGAAGGAATCAGCGCCGGGGCGGGGACTTCAGCTCTCATTATCCCACTTCGCGGGTGAAGATTTTTTCAACTGTCGTAAAACATATCGGAAAACTAACTAGGGTGGATTAACAAATTTAAATTAAGTCTGCTTCTTCTATTTTTCTGCCACGAGAAAAATATTTTTTGTTTATTAAGTTTAATTATAAATCCTAGAGCAAATCTTGCGAAAGTTATTGCCGGGTTGGAATCAAAGTTGATTTATTGAAATTATTGTCGATGTTTCACTGCAATTATCCTTCCCTAAAAGGAAATAATAGCTTTGGTAATAAATATCTTGGATATTGGCTATTTTTTTTTTTTCTGAATCGATTTATTGCAGAAAGAACTCTTATTTTTTATAGAAGAGAAACAATTTCATACTTTTAGAATTTTTAAAGCTGATCTGATGATTTTGGATGATTTAAAGATAATATACTGACAATGCAGATTAAGCTTGCCAGCTCAAAACTCTTGCTATTTGTGATTATGTTTTTAAATGTAAATAGCAACACTTTGAAAAGTTGAGAGTTTAATAAAAAAAATATTGTCCTTAAATTTTATGATAAAAAATGTTTTGTGAATAGTTATATAATGTTTTATATTTAAGATATATCTTTATATATGTTTAGTTTTATTAAAAAAGTAATTCTATTATCTTTCTAAGTCTAAATTTAAATTAAAAAGTTCAAAATAAAACTGTCTCAAAAGTATTGTATATGAAATATTGTGAGACACTTGGACATTTTTAATTTCAGCAAAACATTATTTCCAGAAACGTTTGAAACTCAGAAATCAAAGAACATAAATGCACATTCACATTGAGCTTTTAATAGCTAAAATATAGAATAAATTTATTCAATGTACAATAGCTAGTACATTGAACTCCAAATTAATTACTAACTCCTATATGAAATTTACATAATAAATGAAAAGAAAATATAAAATTACCTTTTTATAAAATGGTGTTATTGCGACATTCTATTGATCATAAAAATTATATAAAAGCTTAATTTCATAGACATATCAATGATCCTTATAAATATTTTAGTTAGATGCTTTTAAATAAGTAAAAAGCAAGTACAGTATCATTTCATGTCATTTTATAGGCATTCAATATTTTAATTGATTAATGTTGATGAGAAAATGCACATTTAGATTTTGTGAAATTACCATACATAATTGCAAAAGTCTTAACCTCAAAAAATTTATAAGACACATTTTTTAAATCAAATCTATTAAATAAATTGTTTAATACAATTATTTCGGAAATATCTGTTCCTTGAATAATATTGTGATCTTATGCTATTCGTCTATCTTTAGAATAATATCTTTTATGGATATATTTAATTACAAAAGGAATTTGCAAATCGCATGACAAACATTAAATTAACATTAAACTTTTTTTTTACTTGTTATTTCCTATAACCTTTTTCATCTGCTATATTTGCAGCAAATTACAGCATTAAAATTTATACAGCAGCCGTGATTAGGATTTGATACCATTATAAAGAGGAAACTGCTAAACGCATTTTACGCTGGATCTTAATTTTAAACAATCTCTAATTCAATCTTGAGACAATATCTCCTAAAGAATATTTCCTCCTGATTAAATTGTTTTAGTGTCACTTTATAACAGAAAAAAAAAGAAATAGTAAATGATTGGTTTAGACTTATAATTATGTTTTTATAAAATATATTTGTTCGTTGATATTTCTTCGATGTTTCGAGAAATAATCTCCTAAAGAATTTTTCTGTCTGAATTAATAGTTCAGAATTTCTGTATTGAAAAAGGAAACAAAATTATTATAATTTATGAAATATACTTGAGCATTAGTAATTTTTTGCGATAAAAAAGTATAGCTACCAAATTAACACTAAAGATTTATTTCATAGTAAGTTACGAAATACCCTTTACTCGACAATAGATATAATTTAATTCTATTTCTTATTTTACATATTTCTAAAAATTTCTGAAGAAACCTTATTGTAAAAAAGGAAATTATTCCATTTATTAATATATCAAATCAAATGAATAAATCCTTTCAATTTTTACTTCCAAAAGTTAATGAAAAAAAAAAAGAAAAGAATATATAACAATAAAATTTTAGCGTTGAAAAGAAAACTAGAAGGATTCTTAGTACGTATAAGAAGTTTGACTTTGTTTATTATATTGAAGCAACACGAGAGGTGTTTTAGAATGAATAGATAGATTAATTGGATATGCGAAAATAAGACGAATTTGAGTGTTGAATTAAAATCTTTGTCTAGTTTGGAACAAAACCGAATAAACGTTAGGAATTTTTCCTTCATGTTGAAGATCTACTTGAATATCACATTATACAACTTTTTTCTCTAAAATTCAAATGTAGAGCCTTTAGAGCTGAAATTAAAATTAAAAAAATACAATTTGTAATTATATCTTGCAAATAAGTCGTTTTTGAATCTTGATTTTACATTAATAATCTATACAAAATGCATTATATTCCAAAGAATAAACACATAAAATCCCCATTTTTGTATATAGAACTTTATGATTACTTATCTTAAAAAACTGTTATGTAAAACTGCAAGAACTATTGATATAAAATAGATCTTTGGATAAATATCCTTGCTAACAATTAACATACTAGCAAAACTGTTGTAAAAGTCGGTTGCAATTTACTTACTGAAGTTTTTAAAAATCCAAACATATCACATAAAAAAGCCAGCAGAACCACAGATTGAATTTCTAATGAAGCAGTTTAAATGACAGAAATTAGAATTACAAAGTAAAACTCTTGATAACATTTCTTTAGAAAGAGCTTCAACGAAACAAGTGCTATAGCCCACGCTATGTTTATTGAATAGTTGAAGTAAATCTGTTGACAACAAGATAGGAAGAGGAAAAAGGTTTTTAGACAGACAAGTCTACACTTACCACAAACTCCACCTACGTACTAGATAAGAGGAGACAGTAAACATCGCCTCGACTAGGAAAGAAGAATCCTAAATCGTGCTGCTGTCTCCTATGCTATGAGAAACCAATCAAGTGGTTTCTTTAAACGAGCCTAGAGTTTGTTCTGAAATATGCTCTTTGTAATAAAAAGATATTGATGGTAAAATTCGGAACAAAACACATTTATTTTGTTTAGTGCTTCTTAGCATATCTTCTCTAATTTCTGAATAACAGATTTGAGACAGAAACATTTTTCTATAAGGCTCTATACTGTTATTATTCCATAGACAGACGAATGAAATTATTACACCTTTTCAATTTGACTAAGTCATGAGAATTCCTACAACTATGGCAGGGCGATTCTAGGAAAATAATTTAACGACAACATCTGTTGTCAATCTCTGAGTTTTGAAACTGATTTAACTAATATCAAGAATTCTGAGAAGAATCCTTGCAAGTTAAATGCTTAGCATACAATTTACCACTAAGTGGAATCAGAGAAATTTGCTAATATATAGAATGGAGATTATGATGAAATGATAGGAAGAATATAAGCTTATTTTAGTTAAAAACCATTAAAATTTAGAAATGCTATAATGATTTTCAATATTTTTTACCAGTTTATTTCCGATTTTTTAAGATGTACATTATTATAGAAATTTATGTCTTTAAATTCCGAATTTCAAGGATTTGTAAAAATCCATCAATCGATCAATTTAGTTTATTTATAAAACTAAATTAAAAAAGTTTTGCAACTGAAAAATAAAAATACTTTATTCCACGCTATTTCCTTTTGTCATTGGTTGGCTCAATCAAATTAATTAGCCTTCTGTTAATGTGACCATAAAACATTCATGTAATAAACCATTTTTTCTTCCAAAACATTAAACTCTCAGATATAATAACATTTCTGGAGATGTATTACTTTAATTTTAAAAGTTTTCATCAAATGGTGTTAGATATTTCTTTGAAGTTATATGAATAAATAGCAGATTTTCGTTTCCTTAGTTCAAAATTTAATTAGCGTCTATTTTATCTCCAATTAAAATATTAGATTCTATGAGCGTAAGGTGCTCTTTCCATAACGATGCAGATACTCAAATGCTTTATTCTTAATTAATTAGGTGCATAATTAGTAGAGACGTAAACGAATAAGTATTGCTGTAAATAGCAGGTGAGGAATTTATTTTCATTTCGTAGTGATTTCGTTTCCGATTCTTCTTATAGATTTCAGCAAAAATAAGAATGAAGTCATTTGGAAACAACATATTTGATGACTGATCTTATATACGTATACAATGGAAGAATGATTTTCATGCCACTAATCAATGAAATATAGCTAATAACATATAATTTTTCATTTTTAATGAAATTATGCAAAATGTACACAGATAGATACAAAAAATACTGATATTTATGCGGCTTCGGCATAAATATTAACTAACACTTTCAACGCTGATAGACGAGGTATCTCGTCATTAATTTCCAGTTACAGGTACATGTGGGCGAAACTTTGTCTCTTATGCCAGTTTAGATAAGTAGAGCTTTCTAATACATATCTGACGAATACCTTTACTTTTTTCAAATCGGCATAAGAGATAAATTTTAGTCCTCAAAAACCTGTAATTGGAAGTATCTGAAAGATCAGATATCTCGTCGGTAACGTTGACAGTGTTAAATACCTAAACATTGGTTACATCCTCTTTAAAGAGCATAAAGTAAAAAGGAAGTCACAATAACGTATTTCAAAAGACACATTTAAATATATTTCTTGAAATATATAGTGCAGGAAATATGATTAGAAACAGCATATAAAAATTGTATTTCATTCTTGGTATATTGCATGTGAGACAGTCTTCAGTAACAGTACCTCCTAGTAGTCTGAACAGTGCTAAATAGGGGGAAAAGCAATGTGCTTAATAATCGCGTTAGATCTTTGAGAATAAGTATGTTGCATAATGTATTGGTATCGAGCGGAAAAGCTTAATAAGAGAAATAAAATGAATGGAAACCGTAAGCGATTAAATCATGTACCAACCATTGATTCCCGTTTTCAGGATCTACTCTTAATAGATGAAAGTTTGTTTAGAGCGTTGTTGCTACGCAGGAGCTATGCTAACGTTCATTGTTAGGCTAATTGGATCTGGCGTGTTTGGCGTCATGTGGTGATATTCCCAAAGAGTGATTTATTTGAACAATCGTTATTATGGCTCGTGTAAGTGAAAGCCGTACACTTCTGATTTTTGACAGGTGGTGGAGTTTTTTTTTTTTTTTTTTGCTCCTTACTTTAACTGTAACATTGTTAATGAGGCATTCCTTCTGACAAAATAAGCCTTCATTTAAGCGAAACCCCTGCTTATTTTCAAAGATCGGAAATGGCGTAATTATTTTATTTGTGAACAGAGCCACAAGAAAAGCTTGTCTGGAAAACGTTAATTATTTATTAACCGAATTCTTATTTAAATTATGTTTTGAAAATTTTTTGTAAGATGGCAGTATTTATCCTTTATTGTTTATTTGGATTGATGTGGTGTTTTAAACCTCTGGCGCACATTCTATACATTATCCTGCAGTAGGCGTATTATTTATTCCAAATCCATTTTCTGGTTGATTTACCAATGTGTTATATAAAATCAATTTCGTCATTGGTAATTTTATTAAAATGATTACTTTTGAATTTGAAAAATAACTGATGGATTGATCTCAAACAAATATATCATGTGATTTCAATATTAATAATAAAATATTTCGAGATAAAATTACTTTCAAAAATAAAATAAACTCATTAGATTGGCTCAATATAATGAACCAATAATAGAGTAAAACTTTAAGATAACTTTTAAGGTATCAATGGCCTAATCATACGATCTTGACTTACGGATTGTAGAATAACAGATTTAGAAATTGGCTCTATTTAATATTCATCATGAATAGAAATGCCATGAACATTAAATCCAATTGGTTTAATCCAGTTTAGTGGGAGGTGTTACGTTTGAATCGAAGGTTCCAGTACAGTAGTTGCTGTAATCTTCGACAGAGCTTCACAAGAAATGAAGATGACAGCCCGTTGTTGCCGAATTATATTTATGTGTGTGTGTGTGCGTGTGTGTAAAGGCATATCAGTTTTCCAGCCATTAGATGGCAACACAAGTTAAACGACTGTAATATGCAATGAAAAGTATTTTTAGTAATATTAAAATAATGATTAAAGAATTATAAGTTCTATTTAACATTTATTCAAATAATAGTTTTTAATTTGTACAGCATATATTATAAATTTATAAAGCATTTTTGGGATTTTTTAAAATTTTCTGTTAATTTATTGTAATAATAATTTTGGCTTTTAACTATAATAATAACTTGATTTGTAGTAAAAACGTGGTGGCGCGAGATTGATTCTGGCATTGCTGTTGTAACCTATAAGATACTCGAGTCAGGAATTAAAAAAAATAACATGGGAATACGAAGTTGTGTTCTTGAAATCTGAATCTTAATAGCAAAAAATTCATCATAAAAGTAACGCTCTGAACTCTCTCTCTCTCTCTCTATATATATATATATATAGTGTTTAGGTATGCATATTTGCATTAAATTTTTTTTTATTTTATCCGAAAACAATAATATGGGTTTCTTAATTTTTCTAAGAAAATAGTGAAGTTTAAATAATTTCAACACTGCTTTTGTAGGCATATTTCACAATGCGTACAAAACCTAACCTAAACCTAAATATGTTCATCATTATTTTATTCCTATTATAATTGTTTAATATTTTAATAAGGTATTTTTCAAAGAAAATTATATTTGATGTTAAAAATATATATTTAGATTATATGCACTAATATGGTCATAGTAATTATATTGTTCAACTGAAAATAAAATGATCATTTTTTAATTACTGAAAAAGTGTAAAAGTCTTACAAATTTTGAAATATGAATTACATTCATTCTATTAATTCAAAAATCGATAGAATACATGATGACATGAAAATATATTTATTTTTTCAAAACATTAAACGCAAAGAGCATATGTATCAATTTCACCTTTTAAAAAAACATATATTTCAGGCATTTCTTTCATTTTTTTAACTTTATGCCAAGCTTATATTTACGTTATTTTATTTCCCTGCAACATGCAACATCTCTTTTCTTGAAATAAAAGTTTTTTCAGCTTAAAATCCAAAGTAAAGAAGAAATCAGGGGAAGAACCATTACCAAACGGCTTGATCCATTCTCAATCAGAGACAACACTCCTCGATAAATGGTTCTAGTAAAAAAGAACATGGTTCTATTTAATGGATCAGAAAGAGGACGCAACAACAAAACACTTTAAACTCAAAAAGCAACTGCAGAAAAGTGATTCCCAAAACAAGAACACACAAAAACAAAGCTACTACATTTTCTAGCAATGTCCTATCAATTACACTTGGAACACTAGACTTAGATCAATCACAGATTGAACAGTTACGATTTTAACGGTATGCGTAACCGTTACTGAAGATAAGAGAATCCTTTTCTTGTTTTCATCATGTCGTTAGTGATATTTAATGGTAAATTCTGCTACCACCAATCGTACATGTGGCAGTAATAACACAAAGCAATGAAAAAACTTAAAAAGTGTGTTCTTAATGTACAATGATATATAATTTCAAATTTCTTCATTTTCATATTTCTCCCAATATAGTTTGGGCAATTACCATGATCATTTGAAACTTAGGACCTCTTTATCATCAGTAAACAAGTGCACCAACCTGCGAATATTATGTATTTTCCATCAAGCTTAAATATACAGAATTACACTTTATTTTATTTTTCGTAAAAAAAGAAGCGAATTCAAAAATATTTAGAATAAAAATTTCAGTGGATTTTGCCCTTCTCTATAGTTTTTAACTATTATTTTTTTTGATTTATCACTAGAACAGTTAGATTTTCTCTGTATTTTATTAATCTGACAATTTAAAATTTTTTAAATAAATAAACAATATTTTTGCCAAATGAGTATATTTTACTTTGCTTTTATAAAAGAAACTGTATTTAATTTGTGGTATCAGGGGTTTGTATTAATGGCTTTATTTAACTTTACAAAATGAATGATTTAATTTATAATTATCTGACATGGTATCACCAAAGTCGTTATTTAACATTATTGCTTATAAAATAGTACTCTATAAAGCAGTAATTTAATCAATTTTGTTAAATTATATATTAAAATCTGCTTGAATTCCAGTTCCTATTTTAGTGTTAGTAAACACTGTACGTAAGCAACTTTTATTAACTTTATTTAAAATACGAAAAAGACATTTCTTAGAAACCATATAAGAAGAAAAATATAATAATTAAACATTAATAATTTTCAAAAATTATACAAAAAAAACCCTGCATTACGAAAAAGTAAGAGCTAAACTAAACTAAAATTTTAATTTAGAATTCGAGAAAATTCAGCAAGAAACATGGATACTTAATTTTCTCAATCATTTTTGACGTCTTGCATTATATCAAATATCGATTCTTTTTTCCAAACTTTTTCATCTAAAATTCAATTTTTACTAGCTTGTGCAGTTCGTTGAAAAAGCTTCAAGTTGAGAAATTCGACTGTTTATCTTTTTGCAACGAAAAGTGATAGTTTTCTTGCACTTCAAGCAAAAGAAAAATAGATCGCTGATCTTTTCACACTCAGAAACACCGAACTTACTTATGTCAGCTTTGAGCCCCACACCTGAGCAACAAAATCCTTATGGTTGTCCAACCACATTCCACTTTCTTTCACTTTTGAAGTCTCTTATATTGTTTTGACCGAAGTTTTAGATGTATGAGATGATAATGATAGAAGCTGTTGTTTATGATCTCCAAGTCTGACTTTCCAAGTTTCACAGGGAAAGAAAAAAAATAAAAAAGTGTTTGGTCGGGTGTCTGTACTCTTTCCTGAAGTTACTAAAGATGTGTGCTTTCCGACTTCACCACCTGCTACCCGGGAAGTTAAAAAGCTTACAAAACAGTGATGTTAAATTTTAACTTTCAATGCTATAACTGGGGAAAGTAATGACGAATTCTGATTTAAATTCAAACATTCTTTTCATTTAATGTATCATGATATCCACTTCATTATTATATTATATTTGTCTCCAGTATCTTTAGAAGAGTTCATCCTTAAAAAATCATAAACACCATGTATGGCTCACTATAGAGTTTAGCCAGACTTTTCAGGTCTTCATTTATCGATATAAATGTTTTACATGGATACAAGGATTTTATTCATGATGTAAGAATTCTTGCTGGAATGTTTAAAATTTATCGATTTTTCAAACAATTAAAACATTTTTTAAGCCTATAATTATTTTCTATGATTTTAAAATGCTATGGAATATGCTTTTCATGTGATTTGAAATTAACATAAGATGCAATATAAATAAATAATATTACATTTTCTATTATATTTATAGTATATGCGTTTTAGGAGATTTAAATATATAAAAAAATGTATTTTGCGAACGATGTTTAAATGGACACATACTTTGTTTCAAAAGTTATCATCAAATTAAATTAAGTTGTTTTTATTTTTGTATTTTTGTATTTGTCTAAGGGTTTTTTAAATAGAATACTTTATAAATCCCGAAAGTTGGGAAAAAGTTAAGAAAAACAATGATTGTAATAAGTATATATACAGACATGTCATTCACTTAACAGAATGCAATCAGTTTTTTTAAATACTATATTTTTATATAGTTGGCATAAAATCAAATATCATGAAGACCAGGATAAAAAGGAAAAGCAATTAATGCATTATTTTCTAAGTACTATGGCTGCAAAGGAAAAAAAAAACATACATATCAATATATTGCTAGTATGTAATACAAGTTACACATAAAATTCAAAATTTTTTCTTCTGCCGAATTGAAATTTTAAACTCATCAATTCTTTTATCTTTTTCATCTGATCACTTTCAGCCAAAATTTCACTTCAAAAAAATTTCTTTTAGGAATTTAAACGATATTTCTTTTTCAATATTTTTTTAAGTTTATACTACATACATACGTTTGAATAAATTTCAAGTTATATTATTTAATATATGAATTGAAAAGAAATAACGAATTATATTTATTTTTCCATTATATGATCCGAAGAAGTGACAAAAATAAATTCATTAGACAACAAATTGCCGAAATTCGATATATATTTATGAATATTGTAGTTCGCAATGAATAATTTTTACAGCAATTGTTTTTTTAAAGGTTTATTATAACATACCTTTAAATATTATGAAATCATCTTCCATTTGAAATACCTCTGCATTAGAAACAAATTTAACCTGTTTTGCGGCATATCAATAGCTTCAAAATTTATGTAGATAAATATATTGAATCGAAACTTTTCTTCTTTCAATTTAAATCATCGATCTTGATACATAACTTAAAAATTTATTTCAAAAAAAGTACTGTTCTGAAAAATACAAAAAAAGGATCTGAAATATAGGCCACATATAATTGTGCCGATACACTACGTTGTGAAAGTAAATTAAAGAAAGTAAGGGGAAAAAAGTATCTATAGTAAGTTTCAGACAACAAAACAGAAGAATATTCTTCTGAGGGGAAGATAACTTATCTTCTTTTGACGGTTGAAGAAGCCTTATTAAGTTAAATCAAGCTATTTTTGGAAAAACACTTAAGCAGAACAATGACATTCCCAAAAAGAAGACTTATAAAAATACTGAAGTTAATTCCATAAAATGAGGCAGGAGAATTTGTTCCAGATGGATTTTTTTACCGCCCATGATTTTATAGCTCTTTCAATGGAACTTTTTCTGCTAATTTTTCAAGAAATCTTATACAAAGTATTTTATTTATAAATTGAGTGTGTGCTTTGGATAAATACATCTAGCAACTTCAATTTTCTTCTTTTCTGAGAGTCTTTCCGAGGAATTTGATCCAGGTTTGTAGCATAGCGAGGTGAATATATTTATTTTCCTTCAGGCGAATTTAGTCTTATAATTATTAGTTTTGGAAAAAGTTGAAAAAAAGGCAAAGTTATTTCAAAATAATATTATTCTTTAAAAAAAGTGTCTCAAATAAAATTATGAAAATATAATTAGTAGCATGAAGCTCAAAAATAACATTTATGAATCATCGGAGATCCAGAAAAAAAACTTTATGAAGTAAGGAAGTTCCAAAATACTTCCTTGGAATTTCTATCGTTCAAATTCTATTGAAATAGCTTACGCAACTTTGAAATAAAATATTGGAAATTGACTTAAATTTATAATATTTTAATTCAATCATTGTGTCTCCTAATAAAATCTCGCAGAAAATGTATTGAATTTAAATAAAATTAATATTTCCAAGTATAATGCCACATAAAAATATTCAATTTTCAAAAATTAATAAAAAAAACTTCGGTGGAAGTATCTCTGTTTTTTAATAAGAAATAAAATATATTATTTGTGTTTGAGTTATTAATTTAAAGATATTAGAAGTAGTTTAAGTTTTCGAACAGTAAATTTAACCTTCAAAATTTTACATTGATTAAAATTGTGGAAGAATAATTTTTTAAAGTTTAAATAATTAAAATAAACAATTATAAATAAATTAGCAGAAACCAATATAAGGATAAACTAAATATATAACAATTAAAGGTAATATGTTTATAAACTAAGAACAACTAATGTTTAAGTATTGATTTATTTTACTTTTATTTAACGCTCTTTAAAAATAATAATGAAAAATTCTATTCTATGCTGTAGAAAATATTATACAATTCAAAAATATAAAGACATCATCAAAAACTTGATTATTTATTATTTATGGTTATAACAACAGATGATAATTATAATTTTCAAATATACATTATTGTATTTGATAAAAGCTCTAGAATATGATATATTTAAATATTTAACTCGATTCGCTTTATTATTTCATGCAAATAAAGTATATTGTATATTTTAAATCAAATTCAATCAAACGAATATTCTGTTCATTATACACATTTGTTAATTATGCATGTAAGTACTCCTTTAAATCGATTAAAATATATTAAAAATATTTTACAATATTTAAAAACATATATGATTTTACTGTAAAATATTGAATTCGTTTTATGATTAATTATTAAAATATAATTTACGCTAAAATGCTTTTAAAACACTTTTTTTTAATTCTCAAATAAAAAAAACACTTGAAAAGCCACTTTATAATGTAGAAGAGAAAAAATAACAATTTTTAATTATGATTTTCTTTCTCTCAGTCTTGTAATATTGGATATATGGCACCATAATAATACCCAAGCACAAGTATGCAAAGAATATATACAAGAGAGAAGTAGAAGTAGTGTCTGTGAGAGATGATAATAGAAAAAATGTATATAATTTTTACTCATTATAAAGCAAGCATTGTAAGTGGCTCAATGCAGAATAGCCATAAAAAATTTAAAACTTTTGAATTTTCTTCTGTGGAATTTCTGTAAAAGTTTCGATTCACCTCTTTTCCATGGTTTAGACCAACTAAGCAGCATATGTTTTTTCGAAGGATTAGAATAATAAATCTATAATTGACTGAAAACGTATATAATGGAAACAACCAAACGAACTATACAAATGTTCGAACAAAATATTTAAGTGCAAAAAAAGCAGTACTGCACAATATCTTGTTTTACATTATTTAAAATTTATAATATGAAATTAGGAGACACAAATTTTTATATAAATATCTTTTAACACAAAGCATTGAGTATTAGAAAGTCTTGATTTGTATTGGTACAACATCTGTTCTATCAAGCTCTAAATCAATTTCTAAGTTTTACCATCAAATGGTACATAAACGATGCACTGAATCATCAATCATTGGCCTTCAGTTTTCTCTTTCACAGTAGCTGAAGCTATATAAACGATTAATTAAATAACTTATCAGGCTAATTAATATGCATCCGAATAAGGATAAAATCGATAAATGGAATGATGCATTCATTACGGAAATACTATGCAAAGCAATTCATAGCAATTACCTAAAAATATGTGTTCCTAACGCACTTCAGCCGTAAGGCTGTTTAGCAAATTAAGTCACCCAACTTTCTTTTATATAAATGATAAAACTAAGATAAGAATCGAACATCACCATCAACCATTCGTCATTCCTATGTTGATCATTCGCAGTTATTAACATACCGCAAACGAATAGCACCGTTTTCTATTAACAGAACACAGCGGTTGGGGCCATGAGAAATAAATATCACAATAAGAGTAATATTTTTCATGTTCCTCCGAAACTAATAACCATAAAGAAACCTTTTTGTGATTTGCAGCCTCTCATTATTATGACAAAATAGCTAATCAATCTAATCATTGCGGTAAACATACCCAAGGCAGATAAATTATTTATACCAATTGATTTGAATACCATAGATAATTGGATATTTGTTTAGTTTTTTTTTTTTTTTACTGTTCCGAGTGATAAGACTAATATGCACGAATAATCAAACTGTAAAACTTTATCTGCGTCTTGATTATCCTTGCTTTAAAAGCAACATAAATGGAAATGTCAATGAAGAATATAAATAGAAGATTATATATGTTTAAATGATGATTTGACTACAAATTATTAGTTGTGCTAAAAAAGGCGGAGTCATGAAATTGATTACAAGATCAAATTACTCATCAAAAGCATTAAGTGGCTTCTCATGAAGAATTTTACTAAAATCTTTTACATAATTAAATTGAATTGGATTTCCAATTTCAAAATAATTATTTATTGATTCATTTTTAATTATGAAGAAAATTTTTATTACCAGTAATTACTGGCAAGTATTGTTTTTTGGCACAATTGGGGTTCTTTCCTCCTAAACTGTTGTCACAAATGGAAGGAATTTGAGAATTAATAAAGTGGTTTAGTTGAATTTTAAAGCACAAGAACAAGCTTTCAAGAGGCAAAAATTATTGGCTCTGGTAATGTTATTTAAATGTAAATGTTTATAGCATTTACATTTGTTTAAATATAAATGATAATAACAAAGAGCACTGAAAAAAATCCAATCTTCAAGCCATTTCATTTAGAATAAATTAAATAATTTCGAACATGATTTACATCTTAGCTTGTCTTTTGTTTTCTTTAATTGCAGTTAAAAACCAGGAGCAATTTTATTCAATAAAAACATTTTAAAATTCAGAAATTAATTCATTTTATAATCTATGAATGATTCATTTTAATTTCTTCACAAATTGAATATTTTGTTAATAAACTGCGCATTATTATATTGACAGCTAGTCAAATCATTGTAGAATTTAAATTTATGAAAATACTACAGTGATTTTTTTCTTAGTTACTCTATTTATCTGAAAATTAGATTTTTCTTTACAGTTATAGCATTCTTTTTAATGATTTATAGTAGTGAAAGAAAGAAAACTTAACTGTAAGCGTATGAAAAAATATAGAATTAATATCCATAAAATATATTTATTTTAAGCAGAGATTATTAAATTTTCCGTTTAAATTAGGAAAAACGCATATTTTGCACCTGAGTCGACTAATTGATTCACTTTTTACTAAATAAACTCACCAACGATTCATACATTAATCCTCTGCCAAAATAGTCTACACAGGGCATAAATTGATGAAAGAGGCCTTTTTATAATTACGCAAAAAAAAGGGCATTGGGAAATCAGCTGGAATAAAATACACCCTCAATAATCTGATACTGCACCTGCTATCGTTCCTATTATTGCTCTGCGGTTTTAATAGGAAAAGTGGGGAGAGTTAAAAAAATCTTTAATGCAGATGTCAATGACCCTGCTAGACGGAAACAATAGGTTGCTACTCTGACTTTGGAATATATTTTGTAATATTTATTAAATATAATATAATTTTAAATATAATTTTCAGTATGATTTTGTATATTAAAATAGATTTCGCAAATAAAAAGTCTTATTTTAAAGAAATTTTTAAAAACCGGGCAGTTTTCTCAATCTGGTATTCCTCTAGTCAGATATTTGCCAGATGTTAAAATGATGCAAATAATTTGAGTCAGTGTCATATCATAATAATTATGTGAAGCATTATTATATATAGGGCAAGAAACAAATTAATTCCTCTTTAGTCAATGGTAATGATGGGTGTGATTTGCAAACAATTCAGATAATTTTTTCTTATAAAGCATAATTTCTTTAGTACATCTTTGTATTCATTCTGAACCGAAACAGATTTTTCATACAAAAAAAGAGAAAAAGAAAAATACAGAGTGCATGAGGTAAAGTTTATAACATTTGTTACAAGATAAATTGTGAAAACACCAGCTTTTGAATAAAGCGCTGGATAATATGATTCTAAGTAGATCAGTTCTAAATAATGCAAATAAGCTTACATGAGCCAGGAATAGTTCAGATTAACTTCACATATATGTAAATACAGCAAATGATAAATCATGTTAAATCTTAAAGTGAGGTGAACATATTAAGTCAGAAAAGTATATATTTTAAAATTTTGTAGTGCGCCATGTTTTTTATACTATGTACTTTTGTATATAAATTAAATTTTAATTTAAAAAATAAAAATATTAAATTTAAAAAAAATATCCAAGAGCTTTGGTATTCATTAAAATGTTTTAAATATGTATGATGTTTAAATCCACATCTTTATTTTCAGTGTTTTAAGTATTAATTATATGTGTTTATTTATTTACTTTCAAAGAGTAACCTTAAAGCTCAAATATTATGCGAGGAATCCGTTAAAGCATTATATTCAGCCAAAACAAATTGACATCATGAAACCTTTTATGATTTGTGGTTTCTTATTATCACGACGAAACAGGTATTAAGTTATCACACTCAATTAAATTACATTTTTGATATAACTCATTTGAGCGAGTTAAAAAATAGTAATTGCGTTGTAATTTTCCATCATAAAACAGCCATACTTTATTTTTCTCTTGATTACTATTATCTGTAAGCTGCATAGTCGAAAGCGAAATTTAGAGTAAAGCAATGGAGTGAGAAATATTATTTAATTTTTATGAAAATTGATAATTCATCATATTGTAAAAGGGAACGAAAACGGAACTGCCAACATACCAAAAAGTAATTCGGAATCAGTTGACTATCCATCGAATAAGAATTTTTTTTTATGAAGAAACAGTTTTAAATTTGATTTTAAAAATTCAACGTTTCATTTACCAATTTAATTAGTTGACGAGAAGAGATTAAAAATTCAATGTGCAATACATTCAGATATTTCATATTCTTTTCGTCTATCGAAACTTTCCTGTCGAAAAGATTATGTATATATATATATAATAATATTAAATTAATTTCATTCAATGGCAAACTAGAGAATGAATATAATGCATTCATTTAACCCAATAATGGAGGATACCTTTATAGTCGAAAACTTATTTTAAAGTATTGACATGAATATCGTGAAATTTATTTGATGTGAAAATAGTCACTGCTCAGAAAATAATGCATTATACCGATAAATGCATATTTCCCGTTTAAATCCATCAATCGAATCTTCAATGTAATAAGATTCGCAATTCTATATAAATTTGCATCGAATTAATTTCTTACAATGATAGAGCAAGGAAATTTTATATATATTTATTTAATCCAATAGCAAAACATACCTTTACAGTTATATTGCTATTTTATATTTATTTTGGTATCATCTAATTACAAAATGTGCTGCTTAATACAAATCTGAAGAAAAACAGAGATGACGGTACTCAAAGATATCACCATTATAAATAAGTATTTCATATGAAACGTATGAATATATTTCGTTATTACAATGAATTCACCCAATTCGCGAGTTTCATTCCCAGAAGGTTGCAAAATAAATTCTCCACCCTTCCTTACATAAATAATAATAAACTCCAACCCGAAACGTTTGTCACTCTTCCCCTGACCCCTCACAGTTATTAACATACAGGCGGTGAACCGTACCACTTTCTAATAACGCGAACACAACGATGGGAGATCACCAGAAATAAACATCACAATACGAGTAATATTTACTGTGTTCCACCGAAACAAAACACCAGAGAGAAACCTTTTCGTGATATGTGGTCTCTCATTGTCATGACAAAACAAAGCGGGGCTTGGACAACAAAAGGCATCCCGCTGAAGGAGAATTCGGAGGCAAGAACCCAGTTTGAATATGGATGGCGCATTTTCTGCGCAGGAAAAATTGTAAACGGGGAGAAAAGTTCAATTTATTAACTCTGGGTTGCTCAGTTTAGTCACCCTCCTCTCTCTTTCAAGGATTTTTTTTTCTTTCCCTTACGTTCTATTTATCATCAGTACATCCACTGTTTCCTATTGAAACTTCAGACGAAGAGTTTTCTAGTTTTAGCAGTTTTTGAAAGAGGACGAAATAAAGACTATTCACTTATTTTTATTTAAGAATTTGTTTAAAGTTAACACCAGGAGTGCTGATCAAATTTTCTGAAGCTCAGTAAATCATAACGAGTAGAATGGGAGAGAGAGAGAAAAAAAAAAATATAAAGGATCATCATCTTGAAATGGAATTCACGTTCATTATCTGGAGTATTTGTAATTAGGTACATTTGAAAACAGCAAGAGATTGTTAAAGTCCAATGGATATCTTTTATCAAGTAAACGCACCCTGTTTTGTGCAAATAATGGATTTAACTTCTCTTTTGACAAGGCGGTGAAAAAGAAAACTTAATCTGGTATTTATTACAACGTTTTATTTCAAGATCAGGATTAAAAAGTTATTGTTTTCAAACTTAAGGTGTAATGTAATTAAAGTAAGGAAGATAAAATAAATAAATGAGCACGTTTAAAACAATAATACCCTGTTGAAGAAGCAAATTTCATCGCATAATTAAAATATTTATAAGAAGGGTTATAAACATTTATGTATATTTTAATGTGGTAAATTATTAAGCTCTCAAGAAAATCTCCAGACAATTAATGTGTCTCTTTAGAAATTCGGGGTTCCTTTAAACATTTTTATCCAGGCTTCAAGTAAAATAGAATTTTTTGCTTCTTAATCTGTAGAACACTTTCGAGAAAATCGGATTGTGCTAAGTATCTCAAGTAGCATTACAATTTATTTCAGTGGAAGATACAGCGTTTAACAAGAATCTTTGAAACTTCAGTTACAATATATTATTCATAGCATCGTTCTCATTTACTTATCTATAATAAATAGTAACACTCGGAAATAAGAGCATCATTAAGTATCTTACTTTTCCCAGGAAAGTGATTATTATTCCTTTTAAAAAGATTAGGCATAGCTATATTTTGGGATTTACACATCTATTTTTTTAAATTATATTTATAATTGAACATATCATCAAAATAATAATTTTCATTTGAATTAGAGCATGAGCAATTAGTTTTATGTATTCTTCAAATTCAATGAAGACTTAAGAAAAAGCGAGTTAACAATTTATAGAAGCCATAAATAAATTTGAATTAAACATATTATATTTATTGTTTTATTTGTCTATTGAAAAACAGTGTTCCTTTGTGGTTCTTAAGGTATTGTTGCGTTAATAATGCATTAACAAACAAATTTATATGAGATAAGAAATTTATCTCAAACAATGAATTTGTAATTTTTGAGCTCTTATCAAAAAATATATATTCTTCCGTTTTTGGTAGGACGAATAATTTTTAAAACAACTAAAGTGAGAGAAATAAAATTTAATTTGGTAACTTTCATACAAAATAGCGTTTATTTAGCACCGACATCTACATAGAGACAACTTGAAATAATTATTCCAGTGGAAATGAGCCATTAAAAATTAAAATACAGTTTCCGTGAAATTATATAAATGTCTTCAATTTCAAGTCTTGTCGCTTTCCTTGGTTGATCTGATGTCTATACGGCAAGTCTTACAAAAAATCATACAAATTGTTCAATTTGTACATTATTTTACACATCAGATCTCCAAACGATAATATTTAATTTCCTAAAATAGAATATAAAATCAAAAATTAGACTTGGAACTATTTTATTTCTACATTTATCAATCACTAACTCGTTGTCATTACCCATAAGATGAAATCCCAGATGTCTCCGAAAAACATTTATATCTGGAAATAATTGTTCTGATTATTCAGAAGACTATCTATTCAAGGGAATTCCGGGAAAAGACATTCTTGAGACTGCAAGCGAAAGGAAGGCAAATAAAAGTGTGGGTGGCAGAGACTCTAGAGTGTCTCACATTGGCAGTTGCTTCATGCAAGTCAAAGCAGGGTCTAAACTGCTTTGAAGGAACCGTGACTACTAGCGGAAAACTAACTTCAAAGAAACTGAGCAATATACCGCTTCTTCGAGCAATATGGCGGTTGAAAACTAAGTGCAACGTAAATGAAAGATTAAAAATTTTCTACGTTTTGAGACATAATTTTTTTATATGCTTAACTTATAAACTATTTCAGAAAATAAAAGGTTGCACATATTTGGTTTTATTTCTAAACCGGATATTATGTATACAAAGAGCGATAGAGTATTTTAGTGATCTTCAATATCTTACTAAATGGTTTTAATATATGTTTAATAAATTAAATCAAATTAAGGAAGGTTCAAAGAAATAGGTATCAAATAAAATATCTGGAAGATAGCATTTATCATATATTTCGAAATTTCAAGCATGCATTTATTGAGTTCACGTGAAAAAATTAATAAATTTAAAAATAAATAATGTTTACACGGCGAAAATGATTTTCCTAATCTCATGATTGAAAATCTAAAACTTCCATCCCCATAAATGTAATATCTTTTATGTTTTAGAACTGAACAAGTATAATGTGCAACTAAATTTGATTGAATTTTTAATGTTCTTCAATAAAATGCAATTAATTTTTGAAATTTCATGAATGATAAGATATTTTAGGAACCTAATTGCAAAGAAATAAAACCATTTACCGAATAAATACATGCATATTGTTAATTCTTATAAGCATCAAGAATTTATTTTTATTTAAAACTCATTCTTTCTTTTTTCAAACTTTTTGGCGGTTTGAATTTTCACAACAACAGTTTGGAAATTTATTATTTTTTTTACCTTTGAAGTTATCTATAAAGAGAAATAAACACTTTATTTTCGTAAAAGAATAATAATTGATATTTTGTTAATTAAAATAAAACTTTAGCAATTGATTTTACCCAGAAAAAGAAATCGACCGAATTATCTTCTATATTATTTACAAAAAACGTATTATGCCAAACTTTAAATTTGAAACTGAAAATAAAATTTTATACGAAATTAATAGAAATTATATTGAACTAATATTCCTATAAATTTTCACATTTTTAAAAATTCTTTCTTTTTCTTTTAGAAATTATATATTCCACTTTGAATTTTAAGTATTCCTTTCCTTTCTTTCGTACTTTAGTTATGTAGAATGAAAAAAGGTACAGGGATACATTTTATAAAATATAAATAATATCACATACTTGTAGTTTATAGTAATTTATAAAAATTATTATAAATGACAACATCCATTATTGTAATAATATATCTGTATGTGAAAAATAAGAGTTGTTCGGAGTTTAAAATACCTAAGAAGATTAGATGAAAAGTTTTGAACTCCTAGATATTGGTAAAACAGATAATTTTGTTAAAACCTATTAGATTTAACAAGACAAACACTAGGTGTATATATTTGAGTTAATTCAAAGCACATTCTTGAAACTCTATGTGCATTTAAAATTAATTAAGCAAATTTTTATAATTATTTTAAAAGCTTAGAAGAACTGTTAGAAAATTTATAAATATCCTACTATTGATAACAAGTGCTAAATTTCCTTTACCTATTTATCTTCCTATGCAAAAAATATACTGAATGAAAATAATTTTTCCCACTATTTTAATCACAACAATATTTGCGCTGCAGAGCTTATTTTCGTAAATGGTTATTAATAAGGAATCATTCATCATCTAATAAACTACATTTGCATACTGCAGAATATGAACCAGTTTCTGTTGCAGCATAAAACTTCATATGTAACGAGAAAATTAAACTCAGGTAATCGATTTGGTTTAATTTAAATGTTCTCACGGGTATAGTCAACAGTTGTTGCACCAATACGAGTAGAAATGTCCATCACAGTTCTAGTGTACATAAACTGTCAAATTGTTGTAAATAGAGGAATTATCAGATGCTGGCTAATATCAACAAGCTGAGAAACTGAGTGAAGTTATATGCTACTAAAGGCAATATGGCACATTTAATTACAAGTTCGAAGTTGGGATTAAACTTCTGGTACTTTATAATTTATTTGAACTTGATAGTAGCAATGCTATATTTACACATCAGTTTGTGTTAACATTATTAATAAGAATACAGTTAATCCTATTTTATTTCAATTCAAGAAAATTTGATGATTAAATAAGGCTTTATTAAGTTTCAACTTAAATTTTTCTAGCTCTACTCATGGAATCATTGAGTTTTAATCTTTTAAATGTATTACTCGGTGATAAATATTTAATTTAATAAGATGCTGTATAACATTGGAAATTGAGATGTAGAAAATTACCAGAAATTTTATTCAGGGAAATAAGTGTCAATTTTTATTAGAATTCGTATACGTTAATTTTTTTTCATTTATTTTATGAAAGTAAAAAAAGGGAAAAAGACAAATATATTTATGCATTTATATGGTCAAATGAGATTCATTTCTAGATTTATTTTCAGCATTTTTCGGTTTTCAAACATGATTATTGAGAAAGTTTCCTAAAAAGTATCTTTTTTTCAATGGTAAAAACTGAGAGTGAAATTTTATGATGAATATAATTCCAACTAGTGCAGCTTTTAATGAATGGCATTTTGAAGGACCAATTAAAATACAAACAAATGCCAGTTCTATCAAAATTATTGTGAAATTATTTTTAAATGAGCCAGAAATCAATCCCAATTCATTTTATTTGTCTAATAAGCACTAACTTTGGGAAAACAAGTAGTGCTTGCGTCAGCGGCTGACTAATTTAAAGCAAACAAATGTATTTGTTTAGAGAGAGAAATATGAAGTTGAAAGCTAATCATGAAAAATAATCAAATATATACGGTATTGTATTATTCGGCGCATTCTTTTCCCTGACCCTCATTACTGATTCAAACTGAGCTGCGTTTTATGAAAGAATGAAGCGTAGCTGGATTTGGCAAAATTTGATTCACTACCGTCTCCTGAGTTATCAAAATGAGCTTGTTTCATTCGAAATAATAAGCGCCATCTCGTAAGAGTTTGACTTGCTTGTTTCTCTAAAGTTTAAAATAACTAGATTGCAAACTATCAAGAGAGTGGTAAAATTAGGCTATCAGAGCCCAAGATACTGGACTCATTGTTCATGAACGTGTCTGGAAGATAATAAAATTCACTTAATGGATGACGGCTGCCATCACAATTTCATTTATATAATTTTTTATTGAAAATATTCCTATAATGTCGAACCTCCTTGTTACAGAAAATGATGTGTTTTTAACTGTTATACCCTTTATGACATATAAAAAAACCTTAAGTGAAATCAACGAGAACAAATATATCGATAATTCATTCTTCGTCAAATCAAATCATCGGTTACAAATTAAGAGAATAATTTGAAATCGCTGATTTTGAAATTAACCATAAAGCAATTTGGTTCTAATTTGGCGTTAAAGTGTTAATTCTGAATAGCCTTTCTGTTGCTGGCAAGTTCCTCGAAGAAATATGTAACTCAAGGACATTTGTCAGTGAGACGGAAAGATTAAGTACCAAATATTGATTCAAAAACAATATGAAGTAGTACCTAACAAAATACATGCCTTTTTCGGAATCGGAATTCTTTTGCTAATCCAAACGGAGTACCCTACATTCAATCATAAAAGAATTTTAAGAAACTAATTGAAAATTCAATAAGATTCCCTGATTGTCTGCAGATGGCAATTATTTTGAAAGCTGCAATTTAAACTTGTTTCAAAATCACATGTAAACACATTCAAGTTATTGCATTTCATCTCAATTCTCTTAGATCTGAACTAAGGTAAATGATGTATTATTTTATAGTGCGATAATCAAATTTTTAAAAACCTTTTAACAACATGATTAAAAGACACGATCAAAGAGTTTAATGTTAATATTTGTCCGTATAAAAATGAGATTCAAATATTAAGCCGATCTTTCAAGGTACTAGTTTGGAAATATATGCATTTGATGGAAGGATGTATCCAAATAGAAAATAGTATTTCTAAACATGTAATATTTTATCTGGTTAAATTATATTTTTATAAAAGATTTCCATTTTTTTGAAGTGTTTACACAGCATAATCAAAATGTCCTCCTGTTCATAAGAAAATATCGCTATTTTATTTTAAAAGATGATTACTCAAAACAAAAGATTGTTAAAAACTCACATGAAAGGGTAATCACTGTAAATAAAAGAAAATTACAGTAATAAATATTACCTTTAATTTTATTAACAAAATTGTAATATTTTGATAATGGGTAACTCTATAATTGATAGAGGTACAATTAGATTATAATTTAAATTATAAATTTTTTGCAAATATATTCAAACAAATTAACATAATGGTCAATAAGAGGATGTGGAATATAATAAACATGGCTTGTTATATCGTTTATATAATTAAAAAAAATATTTTTTAATTGTTGAAGGATTCAAAAACTTTAAAGTTGCTTGAAAGGATAGCTATCAAACAAATAAAAAAAATCGTAATGAATTATTAGAAAATAAAATATAATAGCAAATTTTATAACTGTCAAAGGCAAAATAACATAACCAATGCTGATTATTTTCTGTAAAGAATATTTAGACTAATGATAGCATGCAAAAACATTAATAATAAATATTATAATCTAAATCTTTTATATTTTCTACAAAATAAATGTATTTCTTAATTTTTGTTAGGTTCAAATTTTTGAACGTCTCTTTCAAGGGTAATTTTTCACAGATCAAAGAAATCCACGATAAATTCTTAGAAAATAAAACTGTTAAAATTGCCTTGAGATTCTGGAAGGTAAACACACCTTTTTCCCCAAGGTATAATTAATTTATTCAATATTTCGGACATCTTACGGTATCAACTATGAAGTTTGACTAACATTGCGTTAGAGATTATGTGGAGTACAGTTTTGAATATATTCGTAAGTCAACAAGTTAATCATTAGGGGAACAGCTGCTAAGTTTATCAGATGCAACAAGCAGGTTCTCTTAATGACAAAAATGTCAAGAAAGTTTCCTCAAACGCAGTGATGTTCTTTAATAAAGTCATCATTACTCCCATGAGAACAGCACTAATGTTACGAAAAATTGGGGGAGGGGTAGTTCGAAAAAAATTTTCTTGCTTGTATTGCCTTATATGACAGCAGCGAAGAAATGATAAATTGCCTAGTAAATGAATTCTAGAATTTAAAGTTTCTTTATACCTAACACGATTTTTTTATGTGTCGATGAGATTAATCATTTTTCACGCTTGGTAAAAATACAGAGCATAGTTTCCTATCGATTAAGTTATAATTTTTCTTTTGATAAAAACTTATTTACTGGCTACTTAATTGTCAGGGTCAAAAAATAATTTTTAATCGGAAAAAGAAACTTTTCTTTCATGATGCTGAAGGATGCATGTTGGTTCAGCAATATTTCATCCCACATATAAGAAAGAAAAATGAAACTAAACTGCTGTTTTATGTCAGACTATGGAATCCATGCTTTGTTTGCTTAAAGTAAGGGAAAAATAATTTCTGAGGCAATATAAAGTTTTATTATATTAGATATTTCATAAATGTTTCAATTAGGAACAATTTGAATGCTTGAACTAAGTATCAGATAGCGTATTATTGTTTTTAATGAAAATATATCAACATATATAAAATTATTTTCCGTTAATTATGACTTATTTGTGCACTAATTATAAACATTTTTTACCACTCAACTGAAAATAATTTTGATATATCAGTGAACTTTTAAATCTGGTTAATTATTATACTTTTAGTTAGTTATTCACATATGAAATAGAAAATATTCATATTGCTTTTTTTGCATAGTTAAAAAACCTTTATTCTGATTTTAAAATTAAGTAGTCGGTGAACACATAAGAATTGATCATGGAATTCTAGCTATATTGTTTGCTTTTTAAATTTCATGATACTTTTAAGAAATACGCTAGCGTATAAAACTATAAGCAATATTTTTATGTGAAACTATCACTAATATTTATATTACATTAGCCGTGTTAAGTTTTATCTAGGAAGAAAGGCATTCTTGGAACACTTTTATTAATTTTAAAACTTACCATAATCTTTATTAATCCTAAAATAAGTTAGGATGGTTAAATATTGAGATGCTCGTTCGCTACTTCATTTTTCCTATTAATGTATTCTTAGAAAACTCTTATAGTTAAATTATTAGACTGTCTTAATCTTACAACACAAACTTGCACAGAAACTTTCATCAACGAAGAATTTTCACCTAATTAGATGAATGCATCCAAAAATGTCAAAAATTAGTTTAATAAAAGTTATTAAGAATTCGAAACAAAAAAAAAACAATGAATAATCATATATTTGAGCTCAAATTAATACTTACAAATTTTTTCCAATTAATAACTATAAAAACTGATTCCGATAAAACTTCAACTACTTATTACTTGCTGTTAAGTGATGGTTATAGACACAATACAATAATCTAAAGTATAAAAAATGTTTTCATATCTATTTACCGCATCTATTAACCATGTACCAAATACCTCAACAAGGATATGCTGCAGATTTAGTAAGATGCTAAATTCAAGTTAGACGTTAATATTTTGTTGCTATTATACGTAAATACAATGTGAGTCATTCTCTGAGATAACAGCTTTATTAGCGAGTGTGAGAGAAAGTTTCAGGGGAACCAATCCAATAGATTTGAAATTTTAACTAAACATTTAATAAAATTTTAACATTCATTGTAGTAACTTCAGAAAATATTATAGTACAAATACTTTTGCACTTTCATAGTTTTCAAAAAATTATCTTTTAATTTATATTAAAGAGTTCATGGTATTAGTATAGTTTCTATGTTTCATCCATTTTAAAACAGGATGTTTTAATCACATTTTCTACCATTAAACTTGAGAATTCTGAACGAATATAAAATGAATTACGATATACAATAAATAGTTTCTTTCATTGCCATTCTGAAAAAAACGCACCAAGATTTAGGATTCTAAGAGAATACTCAAATCTAATATATAAAAATGAAATATTTGTTTGTTGAATAGAATAATAAAAAAAGAATAAATATTATTTATGCTTCTTCTTTATGCATCCTTATATTTCAATGAATGTATTCATTGTCAGCAAGAAAATAAATATAATTCTTTCTATCATTCTCAATTATACAAGATAACTATTTCAAATTCCAAACGATATTTCCAAGAATATTTCTTCTGAGACAGCAACGCATCGGGTACCAGCCAGTACTTAATAAAATATAAATAAAAATTCGGCATGTTTTGAAAAATATACCAAATTAATGAATTCGAATGCCAGAAAAATGAAATTCATATGAATTTCAGATTCTGTGGTAAAGAATTGAGTTTAATAACTACTTTATTTCAAGACAAATAAATTATATTATTCAGTCGAAAATTTTGTTTTTAGAATGCCATACATTTACACATCAAAAATAATTTAAGTGGGTTCTAATTTAATTTATCTGTAACCGAATGAATTCACTATCGTACGCAATGATTAGGTATTTCTTTAACTAAAGTAATTTACAAGAAGAGATCTTTAAACTAGTTTCTTCCTATATAATTATCAAACTTTGGATCTTTCTTTATGCATGGTACTCGGTTTCAGGTTTTAATTAGAGTTTAGGACAGTACCTTATTTCTTTGTAAATCGAAAACTTACTTAATTCTTGAAAAAAATCTAAAGGGTCTCCTCCGATGAAGTCCCAAGGAAAATGCTTTTGCGAAAGCAATTAACTTGGACTAATTCGAGCCAAGATCAGCCATCGAGTGTAAAAGGCATGAGCTATTACTAAAATGAGGTAAAGGGCTAGTACTTCCCCTCGTCTATAGCAATGAGTCTGGAGAATGCTCTAAGGAATAAACGGTGCTTTTTGGTTGAACAACAATAGAATAGACAATGAGTTTAACCGGGTAGGAAGACTGTTTTTAGCAACCTAAAATGCCAAACCTATAAATGCAACATTGTCTGTAAAACATCACGTTCTTTAGGCTCGTACAGCCCCTGGGCCTATGTTCTCAACTGAGTTAGACTCTAGGGAATTCTGCTATTTTTACCCATTCTCTAGTGAATGGCAGAAGTGACACTGCATTTTGCCTTTAGGGATTTTTTTAAGTTTCTTCCGTCTGTATTTTTAACGGCTTTTTGTAATTCACTTTTACTGGAAACAACCTTTATTGTTGTTTTGGTACTCTTTTATTTCATACCCTTTCTTTCATTTGAGCTCCTTCATCATCTGAGACGAAGGCTCATTGAAAACTTCACTGGAGGGTAAAATTACGAGGGTTTGAAAATTTTATTATTTTTTTATTTGGTATTGTTGAAGTGTCTGGTAATTGTTCTGCTTCAAACACTGCAGCTCGTAGCTTTAGGCTTAATTTTATCTTCATTTAAATGACTAAAGAGACTCTCATTTTTCTTAAACAAATATTCTTCATTTCCATTTCCTTGAAATGAAAGCGCAGTTCATCATTTCTGCGGAAGTGGTTAACCATTATGTGAGGAAGAGCAATTGGTTGTCATTAAATTTTTTTTGGAAAAATTTAAGTATTTGCGTAATCACTTAATAAAGAAAAAAATTATTTCCCAAAATTAGTACGAAGTATGAATTGATAAACTTTATTCTCTAAAATAAAGACTCTTCAATGTTAAATTATAATTCTATACATATATATAATAATAATTGTATAGATATGGTCATTATATATTTATTATTTTCCTTATTTGTTTAAATGATAAACATTTTGATCATTTTTCATAAAATTTTCCAATGACTTCATTGTTAAAAAGTAATATTTTTTTAAATCTCAATAATAGGACACAATTAACTAGATTGGAAATGCATATTTTAGGATATAGATATTTCTGTAAATCATTAGAGAAAAAAATCATAATGCTGCAATTATCAGAAATTAATTATTGCACTAGAAATAGTCTGATATGCAATAAATGGATATGACATGATTCTGATTAGCAATCTAGACATATTTAAATGCAATTTGCAATAGCTAATCTGAAATCCATAAAATAGTAATTAGTTACCATTTACATAACTAACTACCTTCAATTCGCCTAGCATAACCAAATAAAACTGTATAAACCACAGAGCTTCCCTTTATCAGTCTCAGATATCTATTCTAACACAAGTATATAACTTCAAAATGACAAGCTTCAGTAAAATATGCCATTAAATGAATAAATAATTAATAATCTATAAACTGTTTTAAAAAAGTCTCAATATTTCAGGATGGGCTCCTATACTTTTCTTATTTATTGGCAACATTACGAAGTGGGAATTTTCTTGGCATAGATTTTTATAAGTTTGCATTCATAATTTTTTAACTGAAGATAAAATTGTATAATTTTAGAAAAAAAAAATGACAATTCACTACAAAAAATAAAACAGAAAAAAGTAGTTAACGTATTTTCATATATTGATGTGATATGATGTAGTGATGATAAACATGAGAAGCCTATTTAAATGTTGAATCCAGTATAGATCACGCATTAAGCAAATACATTTTCATTGTATCGCAGAGTGAAATAAGGAGATTATGCACGGCTATATGTGACATCTTATTATGATGTCGAGCTAAATGACTATGGCATGACTTTCATTCTATCTGTAAATTACACATGCGACATATGTGACGAAAAAATTCGTCTGGGACGCACAAAAGAGCAGGTCTTTGATCATAGAGTCATTAAATTTGATTCGTAGTTGTTTTGTGATTAATGGGTAATCTCTGATAAAGGATTTTTTAAATGTTCACTAGAGTTTCAACTAAAAAGCCAAATACAAAAGTTTTTCAAGAGTATCTTGGGAATATATTATGGCACAGAATCAGTCTTTAATGCAATTCTTTCTTTAATTTTAATAAAATATATTCACAAAAATATTATTCGTTATATTTATGCTTTCCTGCATTTCGACGAAATTAAATTCATTTTTTTTGTCTCCAAATTACCACTTTTATGTAATGAAATTTTAAAAATAAAGATAAAGGAATGCAATCTAAATTTTAATCATATTACAATGTTTCGGAATAGAGATTCAAATCTCTTTTAAATGCTTTAATATTTTATTCTAAAGTGATGTTAAATTATCTTCATTGTTTCGAGATTTTTTTTATAAAAATTATTTTAAAATTTAATCTTACATTGAACATTTCTTTTTTGATAACAAATAGAATTTTAATGTCATTGAAATATTGATATTAAAAACCGTAAGCTTTTTTTTTTCTATACTAAATCCAACTTGAGCAATGCATTTAAATTCTTTCTTTGACACATTTTTTGAGATATTTGCGGGGAAATTTATTGTAAATATCGGGAGAATAAATTATCTAATCAATCATAAATGAGCAAATTCAATTCATAGATTTTTAAATTCTAAATAATGATTTGTGCGCATGGGTGCTGGACTGAAGATATAGATTTGAAAAAAAAAATGTTATAGGAAAGTAAGGCATAGTTTGATGTCTATTTGAGCCTATTTTATAAGGAGAGCTGACTTTCAAAATAGAACAAAGACGTATGTGGACCAGTCTACTTTTTTATTAATGTTTCGGATGCATTAATAGTTCTTCGCGTCCCATTTGAAAGCCCATACTGTGAATCATACTGACAGAATATTTCTTAACTTTTGAATGATCGTTCCTTAGTGAAAGGCATTTTCCCCCTTCTTTACCAATTCTGTAAAAACTGCATCTCGGTATATGCGAAAAAAATGAAAAAAACTTCAAAGGTTGAAAGCTATTCAGTGTGAAATTTTTTCAAGTATCTATAGATTTTCCATCTATCTCAGTTTGTTGAATTGGAGTTGACGCTGCTGGCATAAGAAGTAACATTTTGGAACCTCACGGATTTTTATAACGCAAAAAATATCTGCTTTATTTGAAGGGGGATCTATACATTTATTTTAACTTTCATTTTATATTTTCAGCTCAACTAAGAAAGGGAGGTGGCTGAAAGAAGTGGTCACAACATACATTTAAATACGATGCGAATTCTATAAAAAATTATTCCTTCTCCATATCTCATTGAATATCTTCAAATAGGTCAGTTTCGCTTTTTGAAATATTCCTTGGCATATAAATTTGTCCTTCTTGAATCTCCGATTTTCTAACTGTAGTAACATACTTATAGCTTGTTACAATTATCAAAATAGAAGCAAGCTTAATATAATTCTAAGTTTAAACACATTGTAAATATATTCATAGGTATAGGAATATATTCTAAACATTTCCTTATTAACATTACCATAGAAAATCTCAGAAAGCAGCTCAAATATTTTAAATTCTAAATAATTTATGTTTCTTTCAGTGCAAGAGAAAAGTATCATGTAACCGACTAATCAAAACTGATTTCATTAATTTCAAGATCTTATCGTACATGCACCTAGCTTGTTACTACTGACATTCTAAATTTTCATCTCAATAAATCAACAGTTTGCAATTATCTGCCAAAACAGCAAATCCCGATCTTTTAGTTTTTATTAGTTTATTAGTCTGTTCACACCACACTATTCTTTATTCTTTCTATTCTTTCTATTTATTCGGATAAAAAACTTTCTTTTTCAACAACTGTTCCGATAAAGTGCAGTGACGAGGATACTAGAGACGATAGTAAAATAAAGCTAATAGCAATCTGGGTTTTTTTATGGACGATTGGAATGATGCAAAGTTGCATTCTTCCTAATAAAATTAATACCAGAAATTATTAAATAAAGTAGCCATGACAATGAAAAGGAATATAAGAAAAAATCCTTAATTTAGTATAGATCAGATGATAAATCAATAAATCTTTACTGACCACTTTTAAATTTTAAGAACTATAGTTAGAAGTATATATTTTTAAAGCTATTACAAATTTAAAAAATTAATTTCAGGTTTTAAAAAAATCATGGGAATTTAACATAACTTTGGCATTCGTTATTTTTGTAATATTCTAATAAAAGGGGTTTAATTTTAGTTCTTTAGTTGCAGAGATAGTCTGTCCAGTTTAGCGTGTTATCTATTGAAACTCCTAGGTAATTGTACGACGTAGTCCTTTTGATTATTTTATTTGTCCATTTTGTTTTTGGATCCCTAGTCGACTTTTGAGGATGTAACAAGATTTTTCTATTGAGAATGAGTTTTTGTTTATTATTCATTTTTTGAACAACTATATAATCTCGCAGGCAGTGGGTTTGAGTTTTTTTCACTGATGAAGAATGCGCAGACACCAGTAAATGCCTATATACGTGGATACCTGGCTTCAATTTTTTAGAAAGAATTTCATTTGGTACCGAATTCTAGTACAGAAAGTCTATATAGTATTGGATGAACGAAGAAGCATGGAAGAAGATCAAATGATTCCTGGATGTATGAGGATATTAGTATATGATGTTGGTAAATTTATGTTCTGGATTAGGAGCTAGATTGCTACATGAGAGTCCCCGACAAAATGCAAAATGTCTTGTGGGGAGGAGAATGTTGGCTTTAAAATTGAAGTTAAGTATTTGTTAAAGGATTTTCTTAGTGGCCTATATTTTATTTTCGAGAAGTGTGGTATGTCAATAGAACTTGGTATTAGATAAGTATATTCCATTCTAGTTGAAGAGGACAATTATTCCTTTTTTGGACGGATTTAGGAAGTCATAGAACTGGAGGCATTTGATGAAAACGGAATGAAAGAGTTTAAGTGTTCTTTTGCTGATTTCTTTTAAGATGTCAAAATCAACTGAGTCATACTTTTTAGAGCTTTTTCATTGGCATATTTTCCCCCTCAGCATACGTTTAATTTCATTCTTGGAAATAGCCGGTTCCGGGATCAGAGCAGAGTTAAGAAGAGGGAATTTTGTCTTGTCCTTGAGGGAAAAGTTCTTTTAGAATAGAAAGCTCAAAAGAGCTGACATCTGATTTGGTTTAGTATCCAAAATCTTTGAAAAAAACTGGTAAAAAGTGTCTCTCTGTTGACGATTGTTTTGTACTGTAGCCCGAAGGGATTTGTGGCTCTAATGCATTTGTTGAAATACGAGTTCTTTTTGGCACATTTTGACTACTTTCTCAAACGTTTATTTTTGCTTGGGAAAAACTATCTGTCATCTCTGCTTTTCACCAATCGTCTTTTAGAATTTTCGGCACAGGACCTGGATATATTTTTTCCGAATTTTGATGGCTTTGATTAAAACAAAGGGTGCTTATTGTAGCTATTATTATTATTGATTTTATACAGCGCCCTACAAGATTTAAATATTTTCAATTAGGATATTTCCATTGTTCTTGTTACTGATATGAAATGTTACATGTTGTAACCACTTTTAATCTTCTATTTTATGAATATAAAAAATAATCATTTTGAGATTATTTTAAAAAATAATGTGAAACAAAGAGTTTCAAAATACCTAACACTTGCATACGATGTAAAGGAAAGACATGCCTACACTTTGTAGATTTCTCATGAATTAGAATCGAATTTGTGTTACATGTGAAGAATAAATAAATAAATTAAACCTTCAAACAACAATTCTGAACCTAGCCCTACTATTTCGCCTGAAAATAATAGAAAGTATGAAAAAGAAAAATCTAAGCATTTCAAGAAATGAAATGCCTAATATTCTAATTCAAAAATTGGTGTCTATGTATAATACATTTTTATTGAAATGTATAGATATGAAGAACTTTTGCGAAATCCGTATAATATTCAATGTAATATAACGAATGTATTCATGGACACTATATATATTCCTTAATGAATATTTTTGTAAGTTCAGTACCATGGGATAGTAAAAAGTAGAAACCAAAATTTATAATGAAATTGGTTTAACAAAGAATGACCATTATGATAGTGAAAGAGAAACAATTTCCATATCTTATTTTAAAAACGAATTTAAAATATTCTAAGAATTTAATTCTATAATTGCTTAAACTGGAAATTTTAATTCAAAAAATAATTTAACTAAATTAAAATTCTATGCACAAAGTTAAGAAAAATATTTTTGTTCTTTATAAAATGCCGATGACATCTGAAAAAGCAAAACCATTAAGTCTCTTTTTATACTTAAATTAAATGGATAAGACGAGCAACAACAAGTAAATTAATCACGCTATGAATGACAAATATAAAAAATGCGTTACAAATATAAACCATTCTCGTTTCCCCTTCTACTCTTCCTCTCTCTGCCTCCCTCTCAAGATTTCTCGTGTAGAAGGATCATTAAAGAAATCCCAAAAATTGTTGTATGAGCGAACAACCCCAAAATTTCCGATTTCAAAAGAACTGCGAATCGAAGCAACCACTAGTAGCTTCTTAATCTAGAGTAACTTCTAAATTGCTATTGAGAAGTACCCAGAAACACCAAGTACATGAAAAAACATGGTTTCCACTCTCTTTCCTTTCTCTACAAAAAGTCTTTTTCCCAGTTCTCAGAGACCCCAAGACAGTTGTCGGTAAAAGAGGAAAAAAAAAGTAAACGACTTACAGTACAAACAAAAGAAAGCGAAAAAAATAAAAACAGAAAGAATCTAAGCCTAAGTCTGCTATTATTTTGGATTGGTGATAATGAGGTAAGAAAATTGTCTCAAAGCAAGTGCAGCTTATTTTTTTTTTTCTTTTTTATTTCTTACCGGCCTTCCCCGCCAGATGTCAATTTCTTTTTCTTTTTGTATCTACGTTGGTTGCAAACACGTAATGACTCTTACAGCTTTACAAAGCAACACATGCAGTCACTGAGTAAAACATCTAAAGTGAATAGCAAAAGTGTTTTGTTGTTTTCTATTATTGTACAGAGAAATATACAGAATGCACTCTAAAATTTCTGTAATAAAATTTTGAAAAATTGAAAAATGTTTAAAAATTGTTGAGCCATCCTTTACGGAATCTAAGTGCTTTTGAAAGAAAGAGATATAACAGTTAGGAATAAAATGTGTTACTAGCAGCCGACTTAGTAATAAGCGTAGTGCCATTGGTTCCTTTAACTAACTGGTTCTCGGTACATATTTGAGCCTTGGAAATCATTAATACTGTCCATTACAAATACTAGTACCTGTAAACATTTCATCTTAAGCGATGATCGGAGATTTGTAATAAGTAGCAGAATTTTAAATTCCATAATGTAAAGATAATTTGTTATAACCCATTAGAAGACGCAGAAAATCTTTTGAGGAATTGTAACAATTGCTTATTCGAAACAAAAAATTAATAAAAGAAACTCGCTAGATAAATACTTTGTACCATTAGAAAATATAAATAAGCTTAATGAGATATATTTCATTATATTTCTAGTACATTTTCTAAATTTACGCGGTAGTGTGCACACACAAACATACGGAATAATAAAATGATCTAAATATCAAAATTATGTTGAAAAACTATTATTTATTTATTATTTTTCTAATACATCTGTTGAAGTTTTTCAAATCTGGCTTTACTTCGAACTTATTAACTCTCGCCATTTTTGAACTCACAATGGATTTTTACATCCAATTGAAATTTTTATTTGAAATATCATTCATTTAATAATAATTTATTTTTGAATCTTCTACGAATTTTTTAAGGAAAGTTTTTAAATTCAAAAATATATCTAATGGTTTAAAATTTTTTTTTTCATTAACTGGGCAAAATAGCAAGAATAATATTTCGAAAGTAGTACTACATTAAAGTACTAAAAAAGAAATTAAATGAAATAAATATATTTTCTTTAAAAAGTATTTATCCAAAGAATACCCTTTCACGAACATTTTAATTGTTGTTACTTCTTTGAAGAAAATTTTGCTGAAATTGAATTCAAGAAAATATTCTAATTCAAAGCAATCTATTTCTCAGAAAAATAACGACAGTCAGCCTACATAAAAAAGCTGATTTCACATCCTGAATACAATAATTTCTTATTGCTTTTAAAAAATATTGAATGAAAAAAAAAACTTAATTCGAGATTAGAAAAAGTGAATGGCAAAAAATACCATGTTTCCTAAAAGTTTTTTTTATGCAATTAAGTTGGTTTTTTTGCTATCAATTCACATAATAGACATCGGATGGAGCAAAGGACGGAAAATTTTGATAAACAGGTTTGCAATTGTTATAGGAAATTTAATCATTGAATACAAACCTTAATGGGGGAAAAGAGAACAGTTCTACGAATCAACATTTCGAACTGACAAACAGATTTGAGAATTTTTTTAAAAAAAATTATTTCAATATATGGTCTATACAAAAGGAATAAAATAAGTATTTTATAATTTGGAATTAATGATTTCTTTTCGTAATTTTTCCCCACGATGAATAATACAGAGGTAAATATTCCAATCAATTTTATTTTTGAATATAAAAATTTTTTCTGAACAATTTAAATTATAAAACATTAAATAATATAACATTTTAAATAATAAAATTTTTTATTTATTGAATTTTTTATAAAGGTTATAGAGAAAATTCGGTAAAAATTCTTGGGCCAATTAAATTTAATCAAAAATGTGCTTAAGAACTTACTAATCATTTTGTTTTCCCTGTTTATCAGTCTCGATCATAAAGAATGAAAAAAGTTAAAAATAAAAAGATATTAAAAAAGCAAAGTCTAATCCCAAGTTCCCAGTTCTTAATGGAACCTGATTCCTTTAAGAGAATTTGAAAAAAAGGCTTGATTCACACAAAGTATTCATAACAATTCAAAATGTTAAAATACACTTAAAGCCGAAAATAAACCAAAAAAAAAATTGGTGGGGAGGCACATGCTAATGGGCTTAAGATGCAATAATAAACAATTCTATTTATGGTTTATTTGTTCTTTTATAGATTTTAAAATCATTAAGTATAAACACTTCCAGTTTTATTCATTATAATTAATATAGTTTTTGTTTTGGATCATTGACACAGTTTGAAACAAAAAGTATAGCCTTTATAGAAAAATGAATTAAATGGTGCTTTATATAATCTAATATAAGAAAAAAATAATTATGTACTCATAAATAATGATTTGTACTTCTGTTCCGGAAATTTAATTACCTTTGTATGAAAATTATTGAGTGTGTTAAATTATGAATGTGTGCAATTCAATAACACTAAAAAAAAAATCTGAGAATTTTAGTACCGTATGTTTTCTTAAGTTATTACAAGGATTATTCTTTCCACTTTTGATTTTTTTTCTTTCAAATTAATATTTCGCAAAAGGTATTCTAGATATCTCAATGAATCAATTTCCACATAATTTTATTTTGACAAAGAAAAAAAAATTAAAGATAGTAATATATTCATATATAAAATTTGAAATAAAAGAAGAATTTCAAAAAAAAAGTTAGGAAATTTCCAAATTGCTGTTTAAATGCATGAAACTATCGTCAAAATCATTTGATATAGTGTGCAAAAGAAAATAGAAATGAAGAAGTTTCTGAATGCTGAACGAATAACCGCCTGCAAGTACTACATCCTTAATAATAAATAACCGTCAGCAAGTATTATTATATACGTTGTTTCTCTGCTACCATATTTATGAGATTTCTTACGATTTATCAAGAACCCTATACGTTTTGAGAAAATTTTATGACATTCTAACAAAGAGTTCCGAAACTGCTATCAGGTTTAATAATGCATCACATTTGTTTGATTCAATATCTACACGAAAAAAGGGTAAATTCTAAAGAAAAAAAGACCTTTTGATATAAGGACATCTTGAAAGGTGATTAAAAGATAATTTCCTTGTTAGTAAGAAAGGTTTTTATACTGATTCCGCTAAGAGCGCTGCTGTAGCATCTTTCTAACTTTCTTTGCAATGTTGTAAAACTATTTTGCAACAGGAGTGCAAATTAAGGGTTAAAAATTATATTTACCATAAATATCATTATAATCAAAAGGTTTTATACAAACACATTATACAATATAACATAGTTATTACTGCGTCTAATCTATTTATTCTGGATAAAATAAAGAAATCAAAACCAATCTTCAAGATAAAATTTTTCTTAAAAAATTTCCTATATCGTTTTACAAAATAATGCTTTAGAAAACAAGAAATCCGTCCGATCATAGATTCATCATTCAGTTTTAATCACTAACTGAGTCGATTAGATTCATGGATTGCAATTCAATCGTTTTCCTTAATTTTCTTTTGCTTAAAATGAATTAAAATTGATTGACCTAGATCAGGAAATTCAATAAATCACTCCATTCAGTATTTCGGTTGACAGGTCACTAATCTGAGACACTTTAATTATTTTACTTTGGATTGAATTAAGTCAAAAGATAGAAGAAGACAATTAGTCAAAAAGACTTTTCTTAATAACTATATATAGTTTTCTAGTTAGTAAAAGAATATAGTCAACATAGTTATAGTTAATTAAAAAAACGTAAAAATTTAAAAAACAGTTATATTGCTTTATTCTCAGTTTTTCTTTCATAATTTTTTATTCTAATTTTTTAAAATTTGTTTAGCTTTCCAGCTATATTCTTATTTAAGCTTGATATTTGAAATCAAAATAATGCTGACTTTTTCTAATACAAGATTGTAAATGAAAAAAAAATCATTACAGCTTCTATTTTAATTATCGTAGTCAAGTAATTGAGGCATTTGTACCACTTCTGTATTATATTACAAGCTTAGACTCGAGTTGCAATTAAAATTGTATCGTTTCAACATTTAATGAAAATTTCAATATTTAATGTAAAAATGAAGAACCTTAGATTCAGAGCCACCCATGATAGCTTAAATATGACTGATACTTTGAGTAACCTGATGCTTAGATAATATATAATTAACATTGATATTAATGTAAAAATTAACCATTAAAGAGTTCATCCACTTTTAGTTGCAACCGAAATTTTACCACTTGAACCAACATTTCTGGCTGAAAATTTATTATCACTACCCGAGTACCTGTG
>JAPMOQ010019132.1:4799284-4991554 GCA_026543055.1 Argiope trifasciata
TCATTGTTGAATTATCATGTGATATATTATTAATAATGTATCTTAATAGCAAATCTTACAAACAGATATATTTTTGAATCATAGCAAAAGATGTCAATATTTCTGCTGAACGTATTCAAGCATTCCTTCTTTATTTGTATTCGTAGGTAATTTTCTAATTTGAATTGCACGTTAATATAATTACAAAATATTTTCATTAATGTAGGTTCATTCGAAATAAAACTGTAAAATTATGGAAGAATTGGTCAGTTTAAATACGTTATACAGAGTCTCATTGTGCAACTCAAGAATTTAGTAAGCAGTATATAATTTATAATTTCTTACTTATCAAAGGTTTTTGCTTAAATTTTATATATTTTCAACTGCTGTATTCATTTTTAAATTTAATTTTTCCCAGTTTGAATTTTTTGATAAATATATGTTTTGTTGTGTTTTAAACTATTCGCTCATTAAAATATGTTTTAGATTCGTTTGTAATTTCAAACAGAAAAATTCACTAAACACGTTGAAAAAAATTCTGAAATATCTATTTTCATATTTTTGTAAGTGGATAACAAGCTTCAGATCTTTCCCATGCCCCTCTTCCTATTTATATATATAAAAAAAATGGCAATCACTTCATAAGTATGTTTGATGAGCTCAATACTAGAAAAAATAACTACAGACGGAATATAAGAAGTTACCAATAGTCCTTCAGATCCACATCCATATGAGGATGATAAAGAATGGCGATAAATACAACATAATGGTAATGTCCATCTGAAATGCAGAGAAACTGCACTTCCTCTCGTTTATCCGGCCGCAAAAGACACGCGGCTGCAGTTGCCATAGCAACAAATGGCCTACGTAGGTTTGAAACACGCGACTTTCAAACTCGGTTATTGCCACTTGAGCTAGCGCATTCCAAGCAAGTGCCAGTGACATGCCTAAATCTTGAAAGAGAAATATTGCCCGATTTATACCCAGGGTCTAAAGAAAGCTTCAAACGGAGGTTAGGAACATTAGATTCAACAGGAGCTCGAGTCTCCTTGATAAGTATCTTCTTCTCACATGGCAATGATGGAGTATACATACAGGCAAAGGAGACTCGACCCACTTTTGCAGGTCGTTTCCAATCGCAAAGTCGGCCAAGATCGTTCTTCAGATGAAATGCCGACGACTGGGAATCGAAAGTCACAACTGTCCTATCCCCCTTCCCCACCTCAAAAAAAGATAAACTATCTTTAAACTGGCTTTACTTTTTTAACTGTTAAGTTGCCGCCACGAATTCCTTAACCCTAGATTTTTTTATCGTTCATAGCCTAGAGAAGGAAGAGAAAAAATAGACAGAAAAAAAAGTTATGTCGCCGTGGCATATTAGATTGCACACTTTCTGATCCTTAAGTTGACAGTTGAAGCGATAAATAACGTACTTGGTTTGAAAGTTTTATAAGATGATCAAAGGATATACATTTACAAAATGTCTATCCAAAACTTATATAGGAAGAGTTAATACTTATTCGGTCTTAGAAAATGCAATTGCCGGACTAGAGATGTCGACTGGTTTGGTGTCGGAACAATTTTGTTCCTAAAGTTTTCTCATTGAAAATCTTAATATTTCTCTGCTAAGGTTAAACAACAGTAATGACAGCATATGTAGTAGTAAATAACTAGCAAAAAATCCAAACTATAAAATTGTGTTAATGGTTTAAAGAAACTGCTGAACATTTTTTCAACACTTTGGACAGATAATTCCAAGAAATAAAGAGATTCGTATAATATAACTCTTGCTTATATTATTTGTTTTTATGTTTAAAATTTAATGCCAATTCCAATTTTCTGATTAAAAGTCAAAATTATGTCTTCAACATATTTATAAGAAAATCCTCTTAATGATTTCTAAAATACTTAAAAAGCATTTCAAATATAAAAATAGTTCTTTTCAATGTCAAAATGAAATTTCCTTCTATTTAAGTTCACAGTGCAAGCAATTGAATAACACGCATTTGATTCGGAAAGTTAAATTCACTTGACAAAAACTATCAGGACGACTTCTTCCATGTGGTTTGTCGTAGTAATTATAGAAGTCATTGTAAACGTCCCTGAAAATTCTTTTTTATAATACTGGATAGTTAGCCTATATACCCTTGGATTATTTTTTGATTAATTTGCATCACTAGAAGTTCATTTGAAGAAGATAGAAACCGTTACCCTCAGTGCTGTCACTAGCTTGTCAACATTTCATTTTTAAATTTTCAAATAATCGAAAGAAAAACCTTTGAAAGAAATATTTAATCATTCTCATTAGAAGATCCACATACGCATCCGTGAATTATTAACAATATTCTATGGTTAGGAATATACCAAAATAGCAAATAACAGCCTATGTAAAAAAAATTTTATGTCAGCAGTTCGAATTATGATGTTAACATATGAAACAGTCTCTATTTCACTCAAACGATTGTATTAAAGACCTGAATATGCAGACACACTAATTTACTTCAAAATTTTCAGTGGAATACAGTAAAATTATTTCTTCCGTTAATAATTTATTATCATTTTGAGAAACATGCCAGAAAGCAAGATCATTATTTTAATTATTTTTTTATTCATCTTTGAGCATAAAAGGCCATTTCCTTTTATTTTGGATGTCGTGTTTCTCTGTTATTGCAACACTTTCTAAAGAAAACCATTCAAAACAGCTATTTCATGTTTGGAATTACCTTCTTCTCTGTTAATGTCCTGCTTTTTAATTCCAGTGGAGTTAACAGTTTAACTTCAGTCCCCGCATGTCCAAAGCATTAACTTTTTTACATAATAAATTATTGTCGATTTTTCTTCAAACACTAACAACACTTTTATTTGAAGCAATTAACAGTCTCAGACGTTTGAAACGAAAACGTTGGCCCACAAAAAAGGAAGAAAAGTCCACATAATCAATTATACGGCTAAAAAATGCATATAAAATCTTTTAAAAGCTTGCAAAAAGGCTGCTTTACATCATTCCTTTCTACTGATCGACCACTCCCTGCAGTTTTAGGTTTCTTATTAAAATAAACAAAATGATATTTTCAGAGTTTTCTATTTCTTCTTAATGAACATTTTATGGCAATTCATAGGATCAAGCAATGCTCTGTACATGCATTTTGCGTCGAGTTCTCCATTAAAGAAAAGTGGGGTTCCTGGTATTTTCGCAATTCTCGAGATGGTTCATCTTTAAACATTAACCACCAGTTGTCAAAGAAGAGTATGCTGCAGAAGGTATAATTTGTTTTTTGTCTATAATTTATGGGATCATTGATGTAGTGCATACAACAGTTTTATTTATTTTTTTTTAATTTAGAGAAATTTGAACCACTTACTCCAATGAGTATTTTGTATAAAACACAGCGAGCGATGAAAATTCAATGTTTGAAAATATTTGGTAAGAATAAAAGAAAATGGCATAAGAAGTTCTCCAATTTGCCACTAAGATAAAATGAGACAGAAAAATTTGAAATTCATATTTTAAAACTTTAAATACAAATCTTATTTCCTCAAATATATCTTGAGGATTTTGTATTTCCCTTAAAACATATATTAGAATATAAATTACAATAGATTTCCATTATTGAGCTTCTGTTTTAAAAAACAACAACTAGAGATGAATTTTTAGAATAAGAGATGTAAGCGTGAACTATTATATAACTATTTATATTGATCTACAATTCTCTTATGTAAAATATCCCTACCATGCCTCAAATTAAGCGTGTAAATTTTTATGAATGCTTATACTTCGAACACACAGTTGTAAATAGTAAATAAATGTGATAGTTACGTTCCAAATAGCAAGCAAAACTAGATATTTTTCTCGGTGACTTCACTACCGACATTTTCGAAATCTTTTGGCATTTTTGCATTGCTATAGTTGCCACTGTGATTTCTACAAATTGTTACTTTGCTATTATACTCGGCAGCATCATAAAGCTATAAAATTAATATTTATATTTTTGCGAGAAATTGCGAATCTTTGCCAAATGAGAGCCAACTTTATTTTGAGTTTTGAGTCAACTTTGAGTTTACACTTTGAGGAAATAATTTTTCGGAAGTGACATTTGTTAGACGTTCGTAATGGATGTGCTGATTACAGTAGAAATGATGCCCTCTTCTGTGAAGTTAATTCTTACACGCGTCATACATATGCTACGCCTATTTAGTTTTAGTAACCAGTTTAGGTAGAGAGTTTGGAGGAAGAAAAAGAACCTGTGCCACTATAAATTTTGAGATGACTGCAGTTACAGATTTTGTGGCTGTAAAGTCGCTCGAATCGACTGCAATTTAAGAAAGAAAATAGTAAAAAAAACCGAACAAATAACATTTAGAATACAGAACAAGAGAAAATAGGTCTTATAAAATATACAAAAATTCTTTTAAAATTTTATGATTCATTAACTTTTTTTAACTTTGTGAAGTTTGTTCACAGATTAGCATTGTATTACTCATATTTTTTTCCTAGGATTATGCAAGCTATACTTCTTATCAATCCTTTGAATATTCAATTTAATAGGATTTGGTTAGAGGAAAATATTCTTTGATATGTATTAACGTTTAACGTTCTCATTTTTAAAAATAAACTAAGAAGGATAAATGCATAAAAAACACCAAAATTCACAAATAATTTGAAAAAAGTTTATCTTTGAAAATGCTACTAAAAAAAGAACTTTTCTTGTTAGTACATTTTTCGACTAAAATGTACTAACAAGAATACCTGAGAAAGTGGCTTTTTATTTTTTACATTCACTAAATAGGCTGAAATATGGTCACATATGAAAAGGATAAATAAGGTGGGGTCTTAAAAGAAAAGTGATATCTTAAAATGGCCTTACAAATAAAATCAAAAGAGAAATAAAAAAAAAAGTAATAATGAATGAATGAAACAAAAGAAAAACAGTTTTTCAGCTAATAAGCTGCAAATTGGAAATAGAAAAAATACAGATTCCAACCTTCATTAAAAACAAACCTTCCTTTATGAAACAAACATAAACTTCTTAGGAAACATTCAAGTATACTGAAAACAAATACAGATAAAAAAAATAAACATGCTATATTATGAACGCCAAGTCTGAAAATGCCAAAAAGGAGCCTAAAATTAAAATTTCTACTAGTAACTGAAGGAATGTGATTTTTTAAATCCCAAACGGGTTTTTTTTCGATCAAATAAGTGAAATTGCTATAAAAATAAACGTGTGCTCAAGGAAATAAAAAGTGTTTCCATCTTTTAAAAAAAAATTGATTTGATATCTTTTATAGTAAAAAAAAATACTGATCCGCTTAGCAGTTAAGCTTAAGTCGACTTCTCTTTGCCTGTTAGGAATTAAATAGGTGAAGTTTTTTTTGCTTGGGTATCTATTTCTATAAAAAGTAGTGAGTTTTATTTGCTTTTGTCAACATTTAATTTGTTGTCCAAATAAATTCTTTATTTGTCAAGCCAATTTCCAAAATCAAGATTTTTCAAGCTTAGACTTATTTTTACTTTTGAAAAATTTCTTTTTTATTACTCTGAGGAAGACATGAAATGTGAAACTTTTCAAGCTTTAGTGCATAAACGCTTTTATCCTTTAAGATATTTTTCAATCTAATTTATTATAATCTTTGAAGGAATGGATATTTAAGTTTATTAATACAATCATGAGAATTACGGAAACACATATATTGTGTTTTTTACTATAATTATATAGTGATATTTGATAATAAACTAACTGAAAGATAATTCTAGGTTATAATGTGCTCATTAAGACAGTAATATATTTTATTATTTTATATTCAAATTTATTTCGTTATACGCACATATTGTTATTTTCAATAAGAATACTTTTTCTTTGATTATGCAATTAGTCCATCAAATATAGTAGTTATAATAATTTAGCCATTGTAATTAACCACTTAACTATTTTATTTTCTTTGCTATCTAATAAGATGAAGCCTTCTATTTTGAGAATATTTTCTAATTTTGATTCAAATGGAAATCCATTGAATAGTTGATATAACTATGTATGCGAAGTAATATTGAACTATAATCGTTATGAAGGGCTTATTTTTTGCATAAAGCCATCAAAATTCGATAACGATGCACGTATGGTATATGGACAAATCAGTGAAGCTGTTAATGTCACCTATATTTTTCAACCGCAAGGGCTTTTACACAAAGAACCTCCACACAACAAAATCTCAACTGCTTTTTATTTCAAATTTTGTAATGAAATTTATTTTAATACTGGAGATTTTTATTATATGTAATTACATTTTAGAAATAGAATATATATTCTATGAATAACATATTTTAAATTATTAGTTTTCAAGGAAATATTCATTAATGTATGTTTATAAGCTGTAGTTGCAATTTAGAAAACCGAATATGTATATGTAAGTATATATGATTAAAAGTCTTATATTTCAATTCAAATATTAATGGATTTGGGAAAATCCTGAGATCAAGCATAAAAAATAAAACTAAACGGCCAATAACTTCAATAATATTATCTTTAGTCAAGCTGAATAAGCTCCTGGTTGACAAAGACATCTCCATGCTTAAAATGACAGGCAACAAAATTACTTAATAATGTTTCCGAGCTTTTAATCACAAATTAACTTTTTAAGTATATCAATACTTTTCTGCATAAAATAGCTTATATGTAATCTCTTTCACATAAATAAATATTTTTTTACGAATTGAATTGCCCTTTATACCCAACATTATAAAGCATATGGTAGATAAATTGCATTACATTATTTTTACTTTTTATAAGGCAATAATATTAAAGTGTTATTTTTATACATTCTGGGTATAACCATCAATAAATGCATGTTAAAGACAACCTTACTATTTATAAAATTCATAAAATGTTTATAAAAGTCTAAACTATGCATAAATGATAAATATATTTGATAAAATAGAACTTCGTCTTTCAATTATTTACATGATTTTATCAAATTGTTATGCTTACTAATTGTTAGGCTTTTCTTGGATTACGAATAAAGCTAATAGAAAAGAAACTTTTTAGCATTACTTTTCCCTAAAGCGAAGTTTAAATAAAACCAGGCTAATAGTTCATTTTGTCTTAGGAAAAAAAAAATGTCAGTTATCTAGACAAAGACGCGTAGGAAATATTTTCGCTCAAAAACATTATCTGTATATTTCCTCGCAGAGGACTGACAGCAAATGACACTCGCAAGAAAAAGTGTTGTGTCAGTTTCCATTATGAAAACAGTAATGCATAAATAAACGAACTTTTAACCTTCAAAGCGATTGAATAAAAATCAGCAGTTTGATTGCCACCATCTATTTTATATTATTACTACAGAATGCGATACGTGAAATAGAATGCTCTTATACAGTTTGAGTTTTAATATATTATGAGTTTTATACTAAAAGCTCTAAATTATTTTTCAAGTATATTTACGGCAAAGAATCAGAATGATTAATTATAAATATAGGGATTTATGTTCAGAAAAAAATGTTTACTTGGATAGGGCTGAAAAATGAAGGTTTTACCCATTGCAAAACACAAATCTTGTACAATTAATTACTCATGGAGGATCTCCTTAAAGGCAATCGGCTAGACTCATTTACTGGTCCTGCTCCTCTACAGGAGGTATAGCATAAGTGATGTTGTCTGGTTAACATGCCAATTACCAGGACGTACCTCATTAGAGAAGGATTTATGAATGAGTCTTTTGCAATGCGATCTATTTTGCGTAGATCACAGTACCTGTATTATTATTTGTAACTACCACTTCAAATTTTCAAGGCGTCGTATTGTCAGATCAAGGCTTCTATGGGTGGATTCTATGGGGGGTATTTTAGATACTGGGCTGAGATGTTCATCCTATGGGATAGATTGTACATGACAGTGAAAAGTCTTGGATTCAACCTTACTTCCCTTCACTGTACTAACGAGATAAAGCTCTTTCAACATACTCATCTATTTATATACAGCAAGAATAACTCCTATGTGTGCTTAAATCCACAGCGGGATCGAAAATACGAAGAAATGGACTAGATGTGGCCGTATAAAATGATGTTTTAGAAATTACTTCCACTCCAAAGACAAGATGCATATCCCATTGGAGTTGTTTGCGCTTGGCGGTGATTACAGTGATTTCAGTTACGGTCCTTGACTGAAACATTGGTTTTCAGCCTGCTGTTGTCACTATGACAGTAAATTAGTTCATCATGGATATTCAAACATTTATTGAATAACACTAATATGTTTATCCTCGCATTGAGTCGTTCTAAAATAAGACATCTACTCAGAATCTGAAAAGGCATTCGGATGTCGATTTGGTCAAAGGTAAATACCAAATTTATCATGATTGCTTAACAAATGAAGACATGCTTCACAAAGTGGGTTCTGAAGTCTACAGAGAAAAAGAAAAGAAAAAAAATAATAACAATTACAAATGGTTATTGGAAAGCATTAGCTGTTGAATAATAAATATTGGCCCTTTCGTTGTCTAGAACACTTAATATTCGGCTTTGCAATCGGAGTATTGCAGGATAGAGGTCCGTTTCCACCCAAACCTCAGATGTATTTGAGACTAGTGTATGTTAAGTATAGCATTAGATGTAAAGCCAATCTTATACTAGCGTAGTCTGAAAGCCCGTTATCGAATCATATCTAATTATCATCAAAAGTACTTTGCCCCCAAACAGCCTTTATATACCATCAAATAAAGAAGCTATTCTGGGGATTTTAATCAATTAAAATTTTCATTCTGTTGCAATGTTTTTAAATAGATTTGTCAGTATTTTATTTTGAATTAATAATCACTTTTTTTGAGAAATGTATCAATTTATAACAAAATTAAAATCTGCAATTTCATTTTTTTTTGAAAACTAAAAACTTAAGAAATCGGTTGGCATTTAAAATTAATTTTCTTCAATAAAATTTAATCAATTTTTCAGGGCATCAAAAGAAATCCAAGAGTTTTGGATTGATTTCAAAATGCCCAAGTTTTCACTCTTTTCAGTATCCTCTTTTTTACTGAATGCTTGTAAAAATGTACTTTAAAATAAAATTCCGATTGGTGTAAAAAAATATACACAGCCAGCAAAACGCTCAAAATTTTTAGAATTTGAACCGCGGAAAAATTTCAGTTCTTAATAAATGACTTATATTTTCTTCTTAATTAAATAAAGGATCTTTCAGCAGAGTCAGAATCTTTCTCCAGGAGAAGCAGAGTAAAAATATTTATTTTACAAATTAACTTGGAGGGAATATCCCAAAGTTGGGATCGATCTCTTCTTAAATTATTAATTCTTGAATATTCACAGCAATATTGGTTTATTAGTGAATTAGAGCCAGCGGCTGTGCTTTGTGTCCAATCAAGAAACACTTCCCATAATTGTAGCTCAGAGCCAAAGAAAAGTTTAAACTTTTCCCTCCTTTCCCAAACGACAGCGAAACAGTCACGAAAACCAACAAGGAAAAAAAAGAAAGTAAACGTGAAGGAAGATAAACTAAGTCGTTGCTTCAAGAAAACAATGTAATCATGGTTTATTTGTTGTCGAAAGGAAACAAAGATATTACGCATGTATATTTTTCATTAAAGTCAATGTTAGTTCCTTTTATATAACAGCTTGGAGGGAGCGAGGAGGGAGGTCGCATATGAAAGTAGTTTCCACTTCCCTTCTGAAAAGCGAAGTTAAAAACAAAAGATTCGAGGAGAAATCTTTGAAGTTATTGATTAAGGAAAGGAGTATAGGCAAAGATTGGAAAGCAGCTGCGATAAAGTGACTCTGCGAGGGAAGAATGCATTGAAAAAGACTAAGGACAACTGATGAAATTTAAACACTTCCTCATCTGAAATTCAAATTTAACAATGGTGAATTTCGGATTGAGAGTTCTCGGAATGAAAAGCTAAAACTCTTCGCTCCTTCAAAACTTTAAGACAGAGACGGCCGTAGGCACAAATTATGTTATATCTGAATATTACAGAACTCGGCGGCCGTTCTCGCTATTTGTTTTTTGGGGCGTTCCTTTTCCGTTGCTGAATATTCCATGCATTCCTTCCCCTCCTTCCAATGTGGAAACGGAACAAAAAAATCTGTAGACGAACATGAATAAAAAAGTTCCTTCAGATTTTTGTTCCAGGAACTACGAAAATTTGGCATCATAACGCTTTCGATAGAAATAAATGGATCTACTTAAACTTGAGGATGCGCCATATGCTACCACCGTAATACTGTTTCAACAAGGAGATACTGGTAGGATATCCACCAACGATTGCTACTTTCGATTTGATTTTTGCGTCATAGATCCGGATGTGTTCGGTTATCCTTGCTCCCGATGCACATTTTTTATCCTAATATATTTATTTACTTTTATTTACGAACGCTTCCCTTTCCCAATGTATAAGCATGGATGATTTACGTTAGACGGAATCATGCATAACTCCGGTCTTGCATGTACCGGGGATTTCGAAGGTTCTCTTGCCTATTTATTTATTTATTTCAAATGGGAAAAAATAAGTCCATTTATGCTGTTATTTTCCTTTGCTATCGCTTGTGCTAAAGAACGTTTCCAATCGCTGTTTGCTCAAATAATGAGATTCAACCGATGCGGCTAGCAGGAGGAAACAAAAAAAGCCTGCGATCCTGAAGACTGGAAAAAGAATATATCGCAAATGGAGAATGTAATAAGTTTCCTGTTCGTATATTATATAAGAGAGATTTTTTACACGTATAGTTTTTGCTATTATTCAGTATTGATGATACCTGTAGATTAAAAGACCAAAGAAATATTCTTTATTTGCAGAAGTTTAAATGAAACATTTGTAGAGCAAAGCTATGGGCACATTTTTATGACATACTTCATTAATCGTTTTGAAAATAGAGATGATTTTTCCATCAGCTAAAATTTTTATAACACAACTATTCGATAGAAAATGTATCAAATATAATAAATAAGGAATTACATTATATTTTTATTGATCATAAATAAATTAAATTAATAGGGAAAAGCTTGGTAAAAATTGAATCACTTTCTTGTGACGCCTCGCATTTGCAACAAGCATAGTATATTAACGCTTCTGTAATAAACGTTTCATAATAATTTATATCATATAGATAGAATTCATTATCTCATGCTTGAAATTAAATTATGGTTTTTACATGCATATATATATATATATATATATATATATATATATATAATCGACGGTGTTTTATTTTGACATATAATTTTATTTTAGTAACATTTTTTAACACAATAATGAATCAATAATCAGTAATAATTAGTTACACCTAATGATAATTAACTGTTCAAATGACTACATATTTTGTTGCCTAACAATTTTCTATGATTTACAATAATTTTTCATCATTTTTAGAAGATATTTAAAACTAAAAATAAACTAAATGACTACTAAAATTGACCTCGAAAGTTTAATGTCTCGTTTTTGCATATAAAAATGTTGACCAAAATAAATATCCCTTTTCACGAGTACCATGTACTGCTTTGATAAACCAAAAATTTAACTTTCAAGTTACGAGAAAAACAACTCTTCAGTCAAAATCCATCATAAAATGTCCAGTTGTCTATAAAAGCTTTATGAATTAAAATCACTCTTCTGAAAGATGTTTACAGAGCATCCTATTTCTTATTATGTTTATATTTTTCAATATTAAAGGAAACTTTGGGATTCTACATTGTTCATGAATTTAAGTTTCTTGGAAAACATGTTTATTTGTATTTTTAAAAGCTACCTAGAAAAGGTTTCGAGACATTAGTTTTCACATCGTACCCTTCCGCCTCGTTACAATTTCCTTAAAGCTTGTTTTCGGGAATAAAAATAAGAGAAGAATTTTTCTAGAAATAAGAAAATAAAATACAAATTTCTTACAAAATATTTCAAATTGTGTGGTTAAAATATAAGCAAACATATTATTTTCTGCTATATCTTTTTAGTTTAATAATGTTCTATGAGCAATTCTGTTTTACAAAAAATGATTCCTGGAACAATAAAGCATTATTTTCAAAATATTTCTAGAAATTTTTAGATATAAAAATTTCTACGCCTTTTTTCTTAAACTACATTACAGGGCTTTATCAAATGATCTTCAGCATATTATCTAGCTAGAAGGCTTAATTTATTGTAGCCAGCAGCATTTGTGTGAGGGAAAAAAAGGACTTTAGAAGAATTTTACAAGTTCTTAGCCATGAATGAAATATCTCTCAATACCGGATAAAAAAACCTATTTCTTGCGTTGCTTCAAACTTTGCGCTTAGCCTAAAGGTATCAAAGCAAGGGAGTAACATTCATTCTAAAGTCTCTGCTAGCTATTTTTAAACGCTTTTCTCCAACCGGTACGCAACAAAGTCAATACCCTTGAGGGGCCTAACGCCACCAGGAAGGCTTAAATCACCTGAAAAAGAAAGGAGAGAAAAAATTCAAACAAATAAAAAAGGAATTCGACCCATCTTGAAAGTGAAAAACGAAATCCTCCGATAACAATTCACAACCAGAGGTCTTCAGATGGTGGGGATGTTTTGATGATAAATAATACAAACCCCTTTTCCATGAATTCTATGGCTCTCAAAAGAGTATTAGGAGGCCTGGCTTCAGATTTCAAGCAACACTGTTGCTACATCTTTTGCGTTCTTTGTCATTTACTACCACGGGGCTCTACCTTTACGACGGGCCTTTGGAAATTTTGCTTTTGCTCAGACGGCTATATGTTTCTGGATGTGTCAGGAGATTTTTCTCTTTTGTTTTATCTAGAATCGGAGATTTGGAGAAATGACAGCATTCGTGATTTGTCACCAGCTCCATTGCACCGATGTTATTAATTCTTGCCACGTCATTGGGAGGTGGTGTAGTCAATGACTTTCTCTGAATAGTGCTGTCTTCAAATCCATATGTTGAGCTCAATCGTATTCTAAGCTTTGAGCTTCATCTCTAATAATTAATATTAAATTTATTTTTAACATTTAAAATTTCCAGATCTTTTTCGAATTGAGATACATAATATTGGAGTATGACGTAAGAATGAATGAACGCTAATTTAATAATTAGGGCAAAATATCGTCGTATTATATCACTTTCTTTTATACATATTATTAAATAAGTAAAGAAAAGTGTGATCTTGTGATATGGGTCAAGGTTTCTTTATTATAAAGAAACAAAAGTAACTGAATGAACAGTCCAAAATTACTCAAGGAAAAGAATTTTAAAAAAGTCGAATTGATATTGATACAGATATTGTTTCAAGCCTGTAATTTTTGTATTTTTGTTACACGAAAGAGAAGAGATTGTATTTGCAAGAAACTAACAGAATTGTTTCCCACAAAATAAGGAGCTGTGTTTTAGTGCAAGACTAATTTAAAAGGTTTTTTAAATAAAATATTTAATTTATTTAAATACATCAAGATTAATTAAATACAATACAATACAATAAATACATTAAAAAAAATATTAAATACATTAAATACAACAAGAAATATTTCATGATATTAGTAATAATTGTTTCGGTACAATATTTTATACATCTGTCTTAACAATTAATAATGTAATATGTCTTAATAATTAATAAATTTTTCGTGTGGATACTTTAACTCTTTAGATAATTGCGCCCTATATTTAATTGTTTATAAATAGTTTATAAAAGATATTAAAATTAATGATTTTTTTAAAAAATATTCTTTAGAAAAAAGTACTTTTAAAATTAAAAAATAGAGTGAAGTGAAAAATCAGCATTTTTGAAACGATTGGAAAAAACATAAAAAATATTGCGACTAAGATGCAATTCAAGGAATGGAAATTAAAATTTACAGATACTAATAAAATCACTAAGCTTTCCTGTTTCGTACAATGAAATCTCTTATCAAAATTATATTTTTTTTCTTGATAAACATATTAGAGTGAATTTCTTTATACTCGCTATAATTTTATAATTTCGCTAAGTTCGTTAACGTCATTCGTCCTCATTAAAAGGAAAGTCAAAATTTTATTTCTGTGGGTAAACCCATCTCACTTCATTGTTATTATTTTTTTTTTTGGTTTGAATAGATTATCAACATGTATATAGAAGCTCATAAATAATTTTCAACAAGCATATAGCACCCATTAACCAGATTGTAAAGTCAAAGAATCGGTATTTTGATTTTTTCTTTGATTTTTTTTTCGAATTAATTTTATATAAATCAGCGGTAATTGTTTTTGATAATTTATTACATTTAAGATTCTTTAAATGTATTTGTCTTAAGATGTTTTATGGGAAAGACTTTCTTCAGCATTTTCAATTATTTTTCAAAATATTTCACGTACCAAATTTTTATGAACCCAATTTTTAATCCCATGAATTGAAATATTTGGATTTATTTAATGATTTATTGACAAATTTAATACTTCCCAACAGCAAAACATTTTATACTTTGGAAACATGACACATGAAATTTTGTTAAGTTTTTTTTGGTCTGAATTTTGAGTTCTTAATGAACATACATATTTGAAATAATTATAAACAAAATTAAAAAATAAATTTATCTTGAATCGATCATTATACTTATACTTAAAAAGTTACTTATTTAAAAAGAAATAGATAACTAAAGTTTTGTATCAATAACAAAATTATTTGTTATAAATAATTTAACAATTGAAGAACTTGCTTAGTTAATCTTTGTTAACTATTTAATGGTTTTTGTAAAATAAATAAAATTTATTTTTAAATAATAAATGCGTTCATTTATATTGATGTAAAATGCGAGTTCAAATAACTTAATTTGAATGCAAAGAGAAAATTGAAGACAAGAATTACGATTTGAAATTTAAAGATGTGAGAAATGTTTCTTTAGGATTTTTAAAAATCCTTAATAGGTTTGACTTTACTGCTTGGGATCAGAGCTAAAACTTGTGACTTTCAATCACTGAGCCTTCCTCTGTATGATCAGACTTATGGCAAAAAAATACCATCACACTGCTTTTTATTTGATCGGAAAAGTATCAGCTTAGCGTTAAGCTATGGTCAAAAACAAATAGAAGAGAGGAAAACATCAGGTATTAGCTAGAAAAACGAATTTTTTGATATTTAAGCCAATAGAAGATTGATTTGGTTGAATTTTATCTTTGGAAATAAATGAGTTAGATATGCACGGTATATTATTACATAAAAAAATAGAAATTGAAAATTATGTGTGTTTTATCATTATCTTAACAATTAAAAACATAAAGTAAAGAAAGATAATTTATCCCTAGATTGTACTCAATCCATTCAATTTGATTATGCAAAATGCATTTGAATATCTGTATAGTAATACATTTTTCAGAAATAATTCTTTCTTAGAACTTTAGTAGCGAAACCGTCTAGAATACTTCAGAAACGTATTAAATGTGATCTGATTCATTACATTATTATCATTTAATGTATTGCCGACCTATGGCTTTCCATAGCACAACATTATAAATTCAGACGGATTATAAATAATTTATCGGCTTTTCAATATAAATAAATAGTTGTAAAAAACTGAGATTGCAATTAAAACATTAAAAATGCAGTCTGTTTTAGTTTTTTTTTATAATGTAATAAGAATGTAATGAAATTCTTAGATAAGTATATTTTTTATTATAAAGAACTGTTTAAAAGAACAATATAATTGTCATTTTTTACATTTTATCTGAAATTAATTCAAATGAAATATTTAATTTAATATTAACTTTTTAATTTTTTATATATATTGTAATTAATTTTTTTAACTTAAATAACATGAATGAAATTAAAGTACTTAGGAACAGGTGTTCCAAATTTCGTTTGATTAAGTAGTATTTAAGTGTATTAATATTATAAATAAGAAAAATTATTGACGAAAATCAATAGCAAATCCACGGATTTAATTCAAGTGACGCCACAGAGGCAATGCAAATTTAACTGTGCATATGATATATCTACATATCGTCTTATACTTTTCTTTTCTTCAAGAAGTGCAATTTATTCCACAATCAGATTGGTGTGCACATTTAAACCATATCATGTGCGCAAGATTACTTCATATTTTTACAAAAAAATTTGCCAGTAAATTAAGTTGTTAAGCAGTTGGAAGCAGGCCTGCGTACGTAAGCTTATGCCTTTCATTTCATATTTGTGGCTTAACAACGAAAAAAAAAGTATGTGCTAAAACCCAATAAAGAAACCAGATCCAGAATTCTGTTTCGTCTAAACATTCTTTCAAATCTAAGACAAATATTTCAAGATATCATTGATAAGATTATTGAGCCATTTAAACCATATCATGTGGGCAAGATTTCAACATAATTTAATCAGAACGTCTGCCAGTTAATTTTGAATAATAAGTTACCAAGCAACTGGAAAATGGCCTACATACGTAAGATTATGCGTTTCATTTCATATTTGTAACCAAAGAATAAAAATATTCTATTTTCAAAACAAATAAATAAATCATATCCAGAATTCTATTTCTTCTAAACATCCTTTCAAATCCATGACATAAATATTTCAAAATACCATTGCATAATCACTTATTTTCCAAAGCTAGTAGCCATCTTGTTAAATGTTTCAAAAAAATATAAACAGCAACCTTCCTGGAAAATACCGAAAAATACCAGGTAAACAAACTGAGAAACAACGTAAGCGGGATCGAATCTATAAAAGCATTCTCGTTTGATGGAATATTGTCACGCGGTTTTACCGTCTCAGGACGAAAGGTAGAGTTCACGATCAATGTAAATCCAATCTCATTGCATCGCCAGGAAAGTAGTTTTTGGGGCCGAGTGTTTCCTATGGGGGTTTGTCATCTCACAAAAAGACTTCGTACAAAAAGATCGCGTAAAAAGATCAAATTCTTAGAATTTTCTATCGCCCCCTTCTTCCCAATGCAATGGAATTCGATTTGGTAGCAAGGGTTATAGTGATCTAACGTAACGTAAAATTTCTAAACCAATAAAAAATTGAAGATTTCTATTTTTTTAATTCTTTTTTGTTTCATACCAAAAATGTAAATACATTTTTTTTTTGTTTTGTTTTCGGCAACGACGAGATGAACGTGAAGAATTTTTTGAAGAATACTGAAGATAAGGAGCTGTATGAATTTGTGCCGTTTGATACTTGATATCCTAGCATTACTGTTTTTTTCCATAACCGATTGATTTGCTCATTGCTGTGCAAAGACGAAGATAAAATCCATACTTAAATGCATCGAATTTAGTGCAAGTATTGAAAGTAAAATGTTTTTAAAGTACTGTGATTGCTTAGAGAATCTAAATAATTTATTTATTTTGTAGAATCAGATTTTCGTTGCAGTGTTGGTTTTAAAATTTTAATAAATTATATGTGAATGCAAATTAAATTTGTAAAATTCAACTGATTGCTAGAGATATTGGATATCCGGGCAACACTATTTTTCCCCATATCCGTTTTATTTTTTAATGCTTGCCAAAGACGAGAATAAAGCATCGATTTCAAAGTTATTTTTAATTTATAGTTATTTTATTGCACTCTTCGAATTCATACCACAATCTAAATTACGTGAGCCTTATCAATTGATCAATCATGAGATCCGTCTAATCAATCTATGTGATAAATGGTATTTAGTGTCATTGTTTTATCTAATACATTTTCCGTAATTTAAATTATAGCGCTAGCAGATCATTTACAAAATAACAGTAACGAAATCATTGAAATATTTATAAAAATGTTCATTTCAAAATTAAAATTTGTTTTCATTCAAATGTTTTTCTACCTGGAAAATTTTAATCACCTTTTTAATAATTATCCTACTATGTCGTGCCATATTTTAATTTTTAAATAAAGTTATCATTTATATTATTCTTTGTCTGGGAAGACGAATGATTAAAACTAATTTTTAGCTTTTACAGAACTATATTTATAAGTAATACATACAAATAAAGAAGAATTGAAAATAAATTTAGTTTCGAACAAATTACTTTGTAACAGATCTGAAATTAACAATCAAAATTTAAACAAAAATGTACATGAAATAAAATATACTAAGAAGCATCGAGCTGAGATAAAAAAAAAATTACAAGCTATCTGAGATTAAAACATGAGGAAGAATATAAAGATAAAATCGGAGAAATGCAATCAGCTATTTAGGATCGAACTTTACTTTTTTATCATCAAAGTATTAAACTTTTTCTAAGTAATTGCTTCTGATGTAGAACATCCTGAGCAAATAAATTAAATTGGGCGAAATAATAGTCAAATTGTTGAGATACATTTTTTTCAGCTGATAATTATTCCATTTGCATGATCTAGATAGATATAAGCAACTTATTTATAATTGATTTGTTGAGAATGACTATTTTAGAAGGGAGCAGGTGTTTGAAGGCATTACATTTTGTGCAGAGTCTTTGCTTTCGGCATACAAGATTTATTAAACTATAAAAATTATTTTTTGTGTAGGTAGTTTTCGTACAGGTACTTCGTACTTCAAGAAGAAAAGCACTATCTTAATATTCAGTGATAACAAGCAGTAATTTTGAAATACCGGAGTCAAAATTATTTAATTGCTCTCAATTATAAATATGTATCCTTTGCAAAAAGTGCAGTATTTTTTTACGATTAATTACAAAAAATGGCCCATTATACGCTATGTAGCAATACAGAAAATTTAATTCAGATATTAAATGTAGTAAAGAATATTGTAGGATTTAGTACTAAAAATATCGGATATTATTTTTGACATAATTAATGCAAAAACATAAATATCGACACACGACATATTTAAATTGGAATAAGTTTATTTTAATATTCAGTGTATTTTTGGTTCCAAAAAAATCTTCATTGAGCATTACATTAGTATGAATAAAACTTCAAGGAACTTATTTTGTAGTATCGTTTAATGATTACTAACAGTCTTTGAATACCAGCCGGCTCGTAAATATCAATGCTCATTAAAAATTTAATATTTTATGTAGTTCCTATTTTAATAATTTCTTTATCAAAATATTTTAAAGCTTCAACTTTTGAGTGTCATATAATTCACTCATAATATTATAGAGGCCTTAAGCCATAATTTGTATCTAATTTTTTTTATTAACTCTCGTAGAATTTATGCTTTAAATTAGAGGGGAAATGATTTATCTGAAATTAATATAAGAATATTTTTTACTGAAATGAAGCATTATTTTAAATATGAGTATTTAAATCTTATTGACACTAAAGAGTATATTTCTTAATTTATGTAATATCTCAAGAAGTTTTAAACAAAATTTTCTCAGATTCATCATGAACAGATCGATTAATAAATATTGTTTAGTTTTAAAGGCATCAAACACGAAGAAAATAAACAGAATAGTTTGAAATAATCGTCCGAAAACTTGTTAAACCTTCAAAGCCAATCCTTTATCCGATGAAAATAGTTGTAAATAATCAGAACATAATGTTTGTGAATGAATTTTCAACGCCAATTATGATAAGTCGAAAGCATGACTTTTCTAAGCCTATTTGGAATTACGTTACACAGGTAAGAAATTTTTAATTCCCTTTATATTGTTTTATTTTAATTCAAAAGCCCTTCAGAATGAATCTGAAAGATCAATTAATTAACAGTGTTTATTTTAAATGTATTAAACACTAAGAAATTAAACAGAATCGTTAGAAATAATCGGCCGAAAATATGTTAAGCCTAACCTCGTTAGCGTGGGCAAAAAACTGAAGCTTTACTTATTTGGTGGTGTGGAAATGAAAAGATTTTTATAGCAGGAAAATTTTTAATCAATAATTAAAATTCTAATTAAAAAATTTTAAAGGGAGCTCCAGGTGCTCATTTCCAACCTCCAAGGTATCCATGTGCCAAATTTAGTAATGGCTGTGTAGATTAAATTATTTCATTTGAAACCCCATTTTGTGAGTTGTGTATTATTTTTTCATAACAAAGCATCAAATTTAATAGACAGAAAATTTGAACTATATTGAGTTCATTAATTTCTAAGCGTACAAAATTTTATACAAACTTGTATTTTTCATGGTTAAAATTCATCTTGATGAAGCATTATACAAAAAAAAAAATCTATCATTTATAGAGATGATAGTCACAGTTATTAATTCTAAAATTATAAATTCCTTTTACATATAAAAGAAAAACGGATAGATAAAAAAACCAAATTTTCAGCTTCATAATAAAGAAGAATAATAGGATTTTATTCTCATCACACAAGAAATTTTTCTAAAAAATAAAATCCGTTTAAAATAGTGCTTTCAAAAACAATAGATACAACATGAATAGAACCTAAAATACTATAATTAATTAGATACCTATAATAAGCTAAAATGTAATACGGAAGCAATAGAAAAGAAAGTAGAAAAATTCAGAATAACTTTTTAAAGAAAAAATACCTTATTAAAATATTTATTAAAAGATATGCAAAACATATTTTGCCTGACAAAATAAAAAGGAGAACATCGAAGTTTTGGGAAGCAAAAATGCTACTAAAAACAAAACAAAAAAAAAAAAACATCTTACGTATTTGTTCGAATAAAGAAAACTGAACTTTTTGTTTAATATTAAAATCAAATCCAATTGGTTCATTATTTTGCAAAGATAAAAATATTACATTTTGAAGAGAGGATCACAGAGAAAACTTTTTTCTTCTGAAGAATGGCAGAAACAAAGATGAGAAAAACAATATTTTCTTTTGACTTTCAACCAAAAATAATTTTTTCATTGCTCAGTAGAAAGTTTTGGCAAAAGAAATTCTTAATTCTGGAAAAGAGAAAAACGGATTTTTGCGTTCGCTTCTTGTTTACTTCCAGAAAGGTCTGAGATCAACTAAGGCGCATTCAGTTCTGAAAGGGGGAAAAATATTTACAAAATACCCAATGTACTAGGATGTTGGCAAAAAAAGAAAGTAAGAATCCAGGATGGAAACTCTAAATCCACTAAGATCAAATGTATCCCTTTAATCAATAAAATCATGTCCTCTCCTTTCCTGCAACAAATCCTGTTTTCTTGTTTCCAAAGTATTTCTTTCTTTTCAGGATGACCGAAACATTCTTCAATGAAAAAAAATTATCAAGGCAAGAAAAAAAAATCTTGGTACATCCATCAAAAAATCATAGTCCTTGATTATAAGTTGAGGACCAAGGTGTGATGAAAGCATAACTCGTAGCAAATCCCATAATGCCATGCAACACAAGCTGTACAAGCGTACACAATCAATAGCTGGATCTAGGATACGTTACAGGCACTTTAGATCCTGATCCAGGTTGATACAGAAAACTTTTTTGGCTAGCATGTCGAGCTAAGCCCTCTGAACAAAAGTTTTCTGGGATTTTTTTTTCCTTTTTATGTTTGTTCAACTATTATTTTCGTAATGGTGCTGGATGTGAATTGGAACTATTCTTAGAATCTAAACTTCTAAGATTTTTTCCAGAAGATTGTAAAAGCAATTTGCTGATGCATGAGAATGGCTTTTAAAAGGCCTTCATTCTTTTAAAGAAAGTATAGAGAAGGATCTCCAAGTCCTTTAAATTATATTTAAGGCAGGGTGAGATTTGTAAACTTAATTTATTTTCAAAGGAATCATATACTGATATGTATATCAATTCAACCGTGATTTAATTTAAATAATTTGTTAAATATGTTTCAGAGTTCCTGCTAAGAACTTAGAGGTTTTTTGAAATCCAATCACCAAATATCTAATCAAGGAGAATGGAATACATATATGCAAATTAATATTAAATATGTTTGTTTTTCAATACTAGAAGTCCAGAATTTCGAAATTATAGCGAATTATTTTTAACTCAAGTTTTTTCTAAAATATCTTTTTGCCATTTCATCTATATTTGGAATTTGAATTTAATTATGAGATATGCAAAATTTAAAAAAATTCTGAAAAATGTATACAATTATTCGGAACAAATAAATACAAAAATGAACACCATCATATAGTTTCGATTCAAATTCAAATTGCCTGCTACGAAGTTTATTTGAATTTAATAAAGTAAAAGCCTAATTTCGCTATACTATACCAATACTCATTTTAAGTTTTAGATGTTCTAAAAACATTTTATAAAACTTATATATTGCATTATTATCGGACTTCACAATCGTAAAATAAATAATATGTTATAGAACTATTTATACTTCAATTCCTTGAATATTATATTTAAAGCCTCATACAATTTAATAAAGCTTACAATATTCAAAACGAAAGATAAAATAGCAGTTGTAAATATGTAATTAACAAGAAAGTCCAATTTCGAATTACATTAATCCATATTGCATTATTATATGCAATTAATTTTGTATAATATTCATGTAAATGGCTTTCAGATTGCAAGTAATAAGCAATTAATTTCGAAAGCAATTAATTAAAATATATTTCATAATTATATTATGAAATATATTTTAATCAACAAGACTATATCAACTTTACATTCTGATAGATTGTAAAAGGCAAATTGAAAAAATTTTTGCAAAAAAAAGTAGCTCCATTTTTTTAAAAAGTTTTTAGAAAATTAAACAAATCATTCGACTGTTTAAATTTCTAAATTATGTAAAATTATTTTTTCTCTAAATTTCCTAAATAATTCTTTGATAGGAGCATAAAACCCTAAGGATAAAAGATAAATTTCTTTTATTCAAAAATATAATTTACATATGAAGTGGCATAAGCCATATGATTAGAGATACCTCTTTCTTTAAGATTCAACATGCACCTTCCAATTGCTTTGAGGAAAATCATTTCACAAAAAAATAATAATTAGATCAATTATCGTTATTATTTATTTAAAGAAAAATCCTTTTTAATTACAGCATGTATTGTGGTTTCACATGCAGAAAAAGTTAATTTTTTTTTAAATCGATATATTTCACGTCATCTCAGTATTATCTGGTTTATTTGTTTGAAATCGGTACATCATGAAACATCTTTTGATTACACCTGTTTGTAAGCTTAATATATTTTATACAAAATATTAAGCAGTAAGAAATGGAAGCAAAATTATAAAAGTTTGTTCGACTTAAAAGGGTAACAAAAAGAAAAAAAGAAAGGAAACTTTAGGAATTACCTCTATCTTGTAACGAATTGAAGAGTAGGTATTATTTGTTAGTAATCGGAACTTTTGAATGACGAGTTTTTGACAAACACGAAAATTTATGACTTAAGATCCATCTTTCTTTTCACCAAACGACAGAGTTATTTAAAAATATGTATATAATCAGCTTGAAAAAGCAAAAAATAAGAAATGATGAATCTCTTAAACCTTAAGTATTATGAGTTAATAGGAAATATAATCAAGTTTCTGCTTGCGCTTCTTATAGCTCTGTAATCTAAAAATAGTAAAATATGTTTGAGAATCTCCGAAATTTAGAAAGGGATATTTCAACTGTCGGTTCTTTGTACAACATTTGTCTGCAACTAATTATCCTTAGCAACAGTCTAAAAGCAAAATGAAGATTAGTTTATTGAAATTTAAAATAAAAATGTTTATTAACACATAATGGATTTCTCTGAAAAAATATAGTTAAAATTTAATGAAAAAAAATTTAGCAGTAATCTAGGAAGCTTTTCAAATTAAATATGTACTTTAAAACTTCTAGCTCATAGCGTATAACAAGATCATAGACTTTTGATGAGTTAAAGAAATAAAGTAGAATAGAATTCTCTGAAAGAAGTTTGAAGTAATCCTTGGCTTTTCAAAATATTTGAGTACATTTTTTTACACAAAAAATTTAAATGATATTAATAGAACTTTTTAATAATTCTACGCTTTTATTGATTTTGCATACCATTTTAGCACCTAAATATGCAAATCTCTATAACTGGAAGGCAAATAATACGAACAATTCTTTCAAAATTTTCCCAGTACTTCATTAATTCTAAAAAAGTGCAACTACCATAAAAAATCAGTTCCTAAGTTTTCAAAAATATTCATATTTATGGAATATTTTATCATTTTTAAGAGGCTTTATACATATGTATATTTCTCAAGAAGGATTTGGATATACAATTAAATTTTTTAAAAAGAATTTTTACAGCAGATTTATAAAAAAGCAAAATATTTTCTAAAAATAGCACTAAATCTGGAAATGGGATTTAAAAGATTTTTTTTAAATTGCTGAGTGAGTGTTGTTTCTCCTTTTTTGCATATATTTCTAAAAGCTCGTTTTTTCATTTTCCTATCTAATACACTAATTAACTTTCTGAGTTTTTACGGGCAAAATCGATTCGTAAGATGAAACTAACGTAAAATAAAAAAAAAGACAAAATACGATTGCTGTTTGACAAATCACTCAAATTCAGCAGTTAATTCGATTAGTTCCCGAAAAAGCCAAGAAAACTAAAAAAAAATATATTCAATTCTGAAACCTGACTAAGCAAACAAAAATGATTGCAATAGAGAAAAACATAATTCAATTATTATTATCTCTATAGTCTATCCTTATAAACTTCTCCCACTTTTTTTAAAAAAAATATCCAATATCACCTTTGCTTGAACTTCATATTTAAAAGATTTGAATATCTCCAGGTTACATCTCTTAATACACTCTTTTGAAATTTATTGTTATTACTGTGGTTTTTTTCTTCACCCCGGGCGAAACCAAAATTCTTTCATAAAAGAATTTACGAAGAAGGACAAATATTAAATGTAACAAGTAAATTGAATTCCTTTTGGTTTTATAACTTTTAAGACAAGTGCGCTTTAAATATAAGAAATTCGATTCATTTTTAGACAACAGTAATGCCGTGATCAAACAAGGAAAGAAAGCTACATACCTCATCAAACTGCTATTTTTTATTTGCTTTTTTGTTACTTTATCCGCAACGCAAGAAGAAAATTTAAGTGTAATAAGCTTTCGATTTTTCAAAGCTAGTTTTATTGGATTTATTCCGGCGGAAATAACAACTCAATAAAAATGATTCCTTCATTAATCATTTCTTTTTGATAGGAAATGTTAAAAAAAGGTAAGATACTACACACACATAAAGGTAGAAAGTTATACGTTGACTGTATAGTGTTATACAAGATAACTGCTTTTACTCACTAGTATCAAACTCTTTAAAAAGATTTCCTGTTAGTGACAGAAATACTTGTGTTCTTATCACAAACGCTTTTTATGCTCTTGCAGGAAGATGACATTTAAAAAATTGCTAGAAAAATATTGTTACACATTTTCGGAAAAATAATTCCTGAATAAGAATCAAGATTCATAGTGTCGTTTGGCTTAGTTTAACTTAATTAGGTTAATAATCATTTTGAATTCATGTAAGCTTAAATTTGGAATGAAACCTGAAATAGTAAAAAAAGAGTCAGATATTGAAAACGATACCTGAGCTCTCTACATCTCAGTTCTATTTTTTTTTTTTTCATTAAATCAATCTTGAAGAACTGATACATCATCTTTCAAGAAGTTTAACTTTTAAATAATCTACCTCCCTTACTGAATTTTATCTTGGAAGAATTTTAATTGTTAATATGATTATTTCATTATTTATTAATAATGATTATTTCAGTATTTATCTTCTTCAACTTAAAAGTTACAATATGACAAATATTTATAAAAGTAAATAAGGAAGAGGAAATATGAACATATTTTTGAAGAAAAGTGCAAAAGTCATAATTATTTCAAAAGGCATCTAATTATACATTTTGAAAAATAGTGTTCCTCTCGAAGTAACTAATCATATTTGTTGAAATTCTTTTTATACATTTTATATATACAGAAAAATCTACATCCTGTAATTTATAAGCTCTAATATATTTAAAAACATACAGAAATACTAAATATTATTGAATTATCTAATACTTGAAGTGAAAGTAGTTTTAAAAAAATAATAGTGTTTTTTTTTGGTCTCACAATGGACGAAATAAACGAACAATAGCTCAAAAGAAAAACACTCTTGTTTGAATCACAAAATTTATCAAAATATACAGCAGACTCTCCTGATATAAATTTCTACTTATATAATGATAAAAAATATATGAAGGGAAATGTGAATTTAATATATTATCTCTTTCTATTAATTTGTCTTCAATTCAACTATGAAATCATTAAAAATAAAAATTTATAATAATAATAATTATAAACAAAAGCATGGACGATTTTTTCGATCTTGGATATCCAATTTAAAGTGTATGTCTGTAAACTTCTAAAATAATCCTTCATCTATTGCAATAAAACCCAAATTAAATCTTTCAAATTTTGAAGGATTAAAAAAAGTAAATTATAATTATAATTAAAGTGGTGTTATGATTAGAAGCTGTTTTTTACTCATTAGCTTTCAAACACTTCTTTCTCCTCCATTTTATGTTGATTATTTAATATTTTTAAATAATCGACAAAACTGAGTCTTTGATGAAGCAATTTTGAACACAGATTCTGTACTAATTTGACTCTGATAGTTATTTGGAAAAAAGTTTCAAGAATTTTTATGGAGAATTATGAACAACCATTTTGAATACTTCGAGATAAGAATTACTTCCATCCCTTATTAAAATTTTCATTGTTAATTAATTTTTTTAGAGAAAATGGGTTATAGTTTTTTAGAACTTATTTCACCTTTCCTTTGCTTTATTACATACTAGCCGCCTTTGGCGACCAGCTGGTTCGCCATGTGTAAAGCGTTCTAAAATTTTCAATTAAATCACATATTCATTAGCCTTGAAGTAAATCCGGGCATTGATTGACCTGAAATTAATATTTTCTTTGAGATTATGGACGGAAAGTTCTAAAAGTACACCTTTTCCTAATAATATTCTTTAATTTTATAAATCAGTCAGTTTTAACTATCGGTTATGCTTCCAAAATATAAAAAAAAAATTCGATGATGTTGCCAAAATATTAAATGCGTTTTTTAAAGAAAGCGAAAAAGGGAAAGAAAATTAGTGAAATAATGATACAGATATTGCAAACGATTACATAAATATGCCATTAAGTCGGGATTTCAAGGCATATCCTGTCTAAATTCAATCAGGTTTACTGTAAATAAAGATGATTTATGGAATAAATGATTTAGATATTGCAAACGATTAAAGAAACCTTTGCTTCGTATTTTTTTTTTTTTTTTAGAAAATATCACATTTTATGTTTCTTTTATTTTATCCAGTCACGTGCTTATAGTTGTATTGCTTTAGATTTATTTGCGATGATAATTTTTTTTATTTGAACTTCCGGCATTCTTTTATTTTATCTAGTCACGTGCTAAAAAACATGGTTAAAATATTTCTTTAAAAATTCGTTAAAAATAGAAGCTTACGTTTTAAATTTAAAACACTGATACCGTTAGAAAGCTAATTTTTTACTCTTTAAATTGATGTAAAAATTAAATTGATGTTTATGCGGTCATATTTTCGGAAGTTATAGCGGAAAAACGTCGAAATTTCGCTTAAATTTTAATTAATTCAAATTCTAATTAAAAATTCGAAAAAGGGGCTCCGAGGTGCACATTCCGGACCTCCAAGGTATTCATGTACCAAATTTGGTAGCTGTAGGTCCAACGGTCTGGCCTGTAGAGCGCCAACACACACACACACACACGCACACACACACACACATTGAGCTTTATTATAAGTATAGATTTATGCATAAAAGCAAATCAATTGAATATACATTTCTTATTGTTATCATTAGGTGTGAACATAAAATTTGAAATTTTATGTTCTAGGAGGGTGACAGATTCATTATGCAATTTTGTGAGTAATTTTAATGAATATTTTCTGGGAAGAATGTCTTAATTTTTTTCGTTTACAAAATTTACGTTTTTATTAAAAAATTGCATCAGTAGATAAAAAGATTTCACTAATCATTTACAAGTTAAGTAAACATTTTTAAAAATTACACTTTTTGAAAGTAATATATATTAGAAGGTAAAATTATTTCACTAATCATTTACAAGGTAAGTAAATATTTTTTTTAAATTACGATTTTTGATTCTTATATGTATTAGGTAAGTAAATATTAAAAAATAATGTATTTAATTATTAGTCAATCACATGTTTTATTTTCCTTTGAAGTTGTTCATATTTTACCTCTCTAATTTTTCTAGTTTCATATAAACTGACTGATGATGTAAAGTTTCAAGTAACACATTTTATACTCAGAAAATGTAAATCAATTAATTTTTCAAGTGCTGAAGAAATCTTATATCGCTATAGCAATTACATGACCTTTATCTTTGATAAGTAACACAAATATGCTGAAAATGTACTTGCTAAAGATGCTGAACATAACCTGTGAAAGAATATTTTGAAATTCTGAAATGTTCATAAAATAGAAATATCCAGATTTCAAATGTAAGTTGTAGCCAATTAAAAAATATATAATACACATGTAACTTGTTGGTTTTTTGCTTTTTTGATAAATACACTCAAATATAAGAAGAATTTATAACCTCAGGCTATAACCATATTGTTAATGATAATTTTGTTCACATTTTATTATTTGAGTATATTTTAGTTCCAATATACGATTATTTTACGCTTATCTCACAGACTTTTCTGAGTGTCATGCTTCACTTCAAAAAGTCAAAAATATATTCAGAGATTATTATATTAATTTTCAAACTAGAATAATTTTCTTTTTTAAATAATAGATGTAATACTTTTGGTTTTATAGAAATGTCTAGAATTTGATCACCATAATTATTCACATTGACTTGAAATACCTCAATAAGACATTTATACAAGTTTAAATCTCACTGATAACATCAAGATTCTAACATGGCGACATTTTATTTAATATTTTGATTTCTTAATATAATTTAAAAATTCATTTGAATGAGCTTACATAATTTCTTCTTACTTTTTTTTTCTGGATCAATTTCAGTATTTAACTATTTGTTAAATATAATGCCTTTAGATACTTAAAGCGACCTTTTTAAATTAATATCATTATATGCGACTTGGATAAATGTATTTAGAAATACAGTAGACCCTAGAATATCCGGCTTAATTTGGTTCAAGGGCAGGCCGAAAAGCAAAAATGCTAGATAGATAGGAGTTCTATGAACTCATTCCTTTACCCAAAAATGCCAGATGACAGAAGTTTTATAACAAAACTCACTGTTGCATTACGTCTTTTTTCACTTAATATTGATTGCTGAGCCCTCCATTTATCTCAAGCCACGTATATTATAAACTTGGCCATAGCCTTTTAAATCATAGACACGGTAGCTAATAAAGTGTCGAGTTAAAATAAAAGACTCTGTAATGGTAAATTATGTATGTATATATTCTGCACTACACACTTCGAGAATTTATTAGAGAAGAAGTAAGTTAAAAGATATAAATTGCTCACATTTTAACATAAATTCTCTAATGCCTATATGCAGGAACTATAAACAATGTTGCAAATGTATTGCCTTCTTTTCCTCTTTTAATTACGATGAAAAGAAACTAGATCGGATAGTACGAGCCAGAAAGTCGCGAGCCGGATACTTGAGAATGTACTGTATTATTAGATATGAGATCATGCAAACTTACCTCACGAAATCGTGCCGGCTTCCTCGACCTACTTTTAAATTACTTCATTCTAATATTTTTATTTTTAGAAAAACTGAATTTTTTTTGCTATATTTTAATTCGTTAATTTTTTTAATAATTATATACATCGATTTTTCCTTATTGCAAACCATATTGATTTTTTATACCTTCATTGCAACATTTTTATATTTAGAAAAATGTAAGAATTATTTTTTCTATAATTTACCCTTAACAGGGGAGTTGCGGTCCACGGGACCACATTTCATTTACACTTAAATTGAATTTACTAATGAATGTATTAGTATGAAAAACTGCCAACATATTTTGCAGATATGTTCCTTGATATATGGATATGTTTTAGAAATTTTTCAAAGTATATTATTATTGAAAAAAGTAAATGCGTTGGAACATGCATTTTTTTTTCTCCTATTACAGGTTACAATAAACAATATTCTTGAAAAAGCATATTACTTTATACCTTGTAAATCGTATTTATTTTTACAGTATATAAAGGTATATAGAAAACAGTATAATGCAAGATTCAACAATTATATGAAAAATAAAAATAAATGAAAATAGGGTAAATTTGACTCGTCTTTTATCGGTTTGTATGACTTTCATAGCTTGGTTTTCTGTGGCATTTTAAGCATACAGGTTAAGAACTAGTATAAAAAAAACCTATAAATTCTGTAGATATTTCTCTTGTTATACTAATATATTTTAGAAATTTTTCAAAATAAATTATCACTAGAAAAAATAATTAAGCTTGAAAATTCATATCAGAATCAGTGGAATGCAAAATTTCATCGACATAGTCTTCTGTACAATTATCTATGTCACCAAAATCACCTTCTGCTAAATTTAAAAGTGTCTGGATCACTGCTTAATTATAGGATCAGTAAATTTGATGATATTTTGAGGCCTAACTCTTAGCACCATCTGCTAGGTCTTGTTTATCACTTGAACATAAACAGGGAGTGTGGTCTTAGAGACCGCTCTCAAAGAAATAGCTGAAATATTTTTAAACTCACCAACTAAAATCTGTTTAAAAAGTGCACGAGTACTGAAGGAAAAGGCAAGCATACAAAACAGGAAATAACAGGGTCAATCCATTCAATTGAGTTAACAATAGAATGGGGGTGACCATTTTATTCATTGTTGGCGGTATCACAGACCGCATGTCCCCAGTTGAGGGATAATATATGCTGATTTATATATATATATAGTTATTGACACTAATTTCTTTAAAACAACAACAGTAATAATACATTTATAAGGTTTAAATATTATTGATATCATGATGATTCCAAAATTAGTTGCATTTTGTTCATTTTTTTGTTTTCTTAAAAACATTTAATACATTTTTTTAAAGTTTTGATAGCATCCACTAAATTTCCTGAATCAAACTTAACAATCAATGAACTGGCAAATACAATGCATTTAGCTGCTTATGTATGCCTTTTTAAAATCAATATCATAATCAGAGAATTGGATAATTGTGTTTAGATAAGATTATTAATGAGATCATGCTAACTTACCGCTTATGATGATGAGTCTCTCAGTTTGCTTTCTAAATTCTTCATTACAACAGTTTTACATTTAGAAAAGTGTAAGGAATTTCCTTACTATAATTATGCAGATGCTCATTATAATTTTTCTACTGTAATTATGGAGATGCTTACTATAATTTTTCTACTATAATTATGCTGATTTATTTTTATATTTAAGAACATTGATTTTTAATAATTAAATATATTTGTTTTTTAAGCAATCTTAACAACAACTATATACATGTAAAAATATTATTGATACCATGTTGACGGACGTTTCTTTTATCATTTCATTTTTAACAATATTTTTGAAATTAATAATTATAAACTCTAAATCTCTTTCTGAATCAATGTCGTTCTCAACATTCAAATATTCTTGGAATTTGACACATTTTGCTACTATGAAACACCTTTTCTGAAATCATTATCAGTGATTTAAATAAATGTGTTCATCGATATACATTGCTAAAATATTAAGAAAAAAGTGATAAGATCTTAAAAACATACCTCATGAGATCGAGATGGATCCCTCAATTCAGTCAGAGCCCTGTAGTTTAGTCCTCCGCCACCTTCAGTACCAGAAGAAGTCCATGGCATCACAGCCGTTGCAGTAGTCTGTAAGAAAAGATTTAATTAGTATAACCAAATAATTAAAAAAATTAACTTATCATAATTTATAAAAAATTATAATTCAAATCAAGTTAATATTTAATTTTATTTGCATCTAGCAAATTATTTAATAATTTAATAAATAATAGTATTATTGTAATTTAGCCAAAGATATACATTGAAAAATACCACCCAAACATATTGTAATTTAGCCAAAGATATTGATTGAAAAATACCACCCAAAGATATTGTAATTTAGCCAAAGATATTAAAGATATTAATTTCCTGTTTAGAAGGAAAGTATGGCATGTTTTAGAATGGAATCGTAATCCGGAATCGTGATTAGATGACGAGGTTGAAACTTGAGCAAGTACACTGGATGAAAGAAATTCGGCTCTCATTGACAGATGTAATGTATACCAAGTAAATTATTTTCTTTATGATATAACATTTAAATAAAAAATTTGTTTACATACATCATGATTTATGAATTTAGCTTAGTGGCTTTACGTGATGATTGATAATTTAAGTAATTGTCACGTAAAAATTATTCAAGAAAAATAATGCTAGCTTGTGATATTGTATACAATATGTCATATACAGTCAATGACAACTTTAAATATTGAAAATGAAACGACATTTCATTAAATTCTCTCTGCGGACTAAAAATGTTAAATTTTATGCATAAGAATTTAAGTAGTTCTTGGTCATTGAAGGATAAAAATGGAAGCAATACAAAAATATTATGAAGAATATTATATAAATAATTATTTTGCTAGCATAATAGAAATTTAATTAAAAATAATTTCACAAGACAGAAATTGAAAAAAAAAATTCTGCAATTAAAATATTGTTATAATAATTTTATTTTGGGGTTTCATTCTAACGGATGGTCCTATTCAAAAAAAAAAAAAAAAAAAAACTCCTGAGTGTTTATATTTTAGTAAACTTAAATAAAAATGAAACGTAATTTATATATCGTCTAAATAATCCAAATTAGAGTAAAAATATTATTTAAAGGGGTTAATAACATATCTTTTATATCCATATGACATTAATTTATCTTTTTTTAATTTACCATACAAACTTTGCAAATTCTTCTAAAACACTTTACAAATCAATTTTTAAAATCAATTATTTTACCAATGCCATCATAAAAAAGTATAGAAATGAGCAAGATTGTAATTAAATCTGAAAATAAAATATGTGAGAAAATAAACATTTCAAATTAAGATTTTTTGTTTAATTTAAAATTAGCATTCTTAACAAGAATTAAAATAAAATTTGAAATTATAAAACTTTTAAGAATACGTGCACTACAGAATATAATTAATTAATTCACATCAATTTTTTATTTAATTTTATTTTTTGTTTGCAGTTGCATGATAACAGTTGCTGATAACATGTTTATGATAAACAGTTGCTGATTCTTGAATGAATTTCTGAACTCAAAAAATGACAAAAAAAAGTATTATGCTTATTAAAACTTCAAAAATAATACTCTAGTTATTAAGAGTTGGAAAGATCTTTTATAAAAACAACTCTTTACGCTGGATCAATTTATCTTTCAATAGCTGTAAATCAGGCTTTCAATAAATCAATAAAAGTTTTTTAAATATGAGCTATAATTATTTCTACAAATTATGCAGAAATGATTGCTTCAACAAAACAGGCACCGAAATTTATAGGGTTTTTTTATTTGTAATTTAAAAACAAATAGGCAATGTATTTTAGTTGTACAGCAGTTAATTAAATTTTAAAATAATTTATCTTAGAAACCTATACCTTTATTCAATTACACACATTTGTTGAATAATCATTTTTCCCCCACGTAATTTCCATGAATTATTGACAAGAAAAAAATTCTTTGGTTGTATTACATTATTCTTTAAGCCGAATTTAAATTTATTTTAATTTCATTGAAAACATTCAAACACAGAGTACAATGCAAAAAAGTATTGCAGAATATTTTGCAGTTAACAGTAATAAATATTACTTGTATTTCATATTAATATAAGAAAAAAATGAATCTTCAATGATAATTACGATTCTTTTGTATGCAGAGAAAAAAAAACTGACCATTTCCTTAATTAAATTTTTAAAATGTATGGTTCAAAAGGAGTTTAATATAAATAAGCTTGTGCTCACAAAAAATTCAACACTAAGCAACCACATGTAATTTTGATCTTCATTTTATAATAATTAAAACAAAAAAAAAACGACAATTCATATCGTGATTCATATATTTCCTAAATTAGATCATCTGAAAGTAGATACATATTTCAACTTCCCAGATAAAATTCTGTATAAAGAGCGTAGATTTTGTTTTAATGATTTAATAACGTTTTATTTAAATGAAATTTATTTTTTTATGTTAATACCCATTTAAATTTAAATTTTAAAGAATTTTTAATACATGTTCAGCCTCTAAAACCCTATTAATACCATTGGCAAAAACATTCAGCAATTACATTTATTTTTACCTTCGATCTAAATGAACTTGTGTATAATTTGAAAATTACTTTTATATTAATTTATTTACACTAACGCCCCATTAGGAAGTAAAACGGGGAATATTTACTGACTTATCTTGCAATACTGAGCAATGGTAAGAGGATGAGGAAGGCATAAAGCTGACATTCCTTGTCATTCTTAAACAACAATTCTGGGAGGCATTTAACCCAAGTTGCCAGATTAAGCAAATATTGAGTATTTATGCATATAAAATCTTGAATGGAATTTAGTCTCTAATTTAGGATTTCTCGTCCCGAAGTCAATATTAATATGACTAGCTCACCGTGGTCATGTGCTAAGGTATCTGACTACGTTAAAAACTCTGGTTATCGACCACATTGGCGAATATTTTTAATATTGTTATTTCTTGTAGTTCAAACTTTCCTCTTTCCAAAATTGTTTATCTTTTCTGAGAAGAAAAAGGTCTGACCTATCATCCAGGGTCGCCACTTTTTCAGGCTAAATTTTATATTTAACTTTGGTTTTCTCAAAACATTAATGTTCATAAAAATTCTCCACCGTTAACATGATATCTCAAAAAATAATAGAGTTATTTACATAATAATTCCAGAGTGTGTTTTAAATAATATGGGCAATAAAATGAACCAAAAGTTTTATTGTCGGGGAAATAAATTTTCATTTATAGGCATGTTTAGAAAAATTATGTAGTGAATTTATGGGGAAAATGCATATATACCCATATTTTTACCCATAAATTCTTTGCATCTCAGGATTTTTCTTAGATTTTGGTTCATTTCATTCCTCATTAAATGCCGTAACTTGTATAGAAAGAAAAATAGGATTGCTGCATTACAATTTTGTGTAGAGTATTAAGCATTTTAATTAAGTTTCATTAAAATTTACTACACATTTTCCTATTTCTCAAAATATATTACAAATAATTTTGTTGTGTTTATAGTATTTTGTTTTATAATCGACAATACATCCAAAAACCATAATTTTAAATAGTTTTTTAAAAATCCAATTTTTCAAACTTTTTTCTTTGAATGTAGTCGGATACCTTAATAAGCGTAAAAAAACATCACCATACGTTTTACAATAGTATTTCCTCTATTAGGAGACCTGTTAAAGAAATATAAAAATCTCCAATACACCTTGAACTGCTAGCTTGAAAAATAAATTACTTGTTTAATTTGATTTTAATGATGAAGATATTTTAAGTCATCATTCCAGCTAAGAAATAAATACACATGCATATTTCCGGCAAGTATATGCAATTGTTGCTTTCATTTTGTGTTATTGAAGACAAAATCAGACATCGCAAGTCATTTCGCAATATTCTTTCCTCCACTAAGTCCTTTGAACGCAGCTACATATTCCATCCTGCAAACTAACTTTCATACGTGTAAGGATTAGGGGCTGTAGATTTACTCCTTTGATGACAGAAACCACGCCGAGCCGTAGGAGATTTATACTTGATCCTTTATTCCGGGCCTAACGTAATTGCGAACACTGGCTAAACAAGGCGAAGCCTAGCAAACGATGAGACACGACCAGCTTGTTTGTGGTTCAGACGGTACGTCTATCTGGTAATAAACTAGGATCAAGAGTATACTGGAGCCCGTTGTAAATCGAACCATAATTCTGGACTAGCCCACCCCAGATAATATCGGGTTATGAATGTACAGATGAGTGTTATTAAAAACGATCTGCTTTGTTAGTCGTTAATTGGTAAATAGTAGAGCCTTAAACTATTTTTGGACAAAGTCGTTCCACTTTAGGTGCAACATAAAGACGAAGATGATGGAATTTGAATGATGTTTCATTATTAAATTCTTCGTGTGGTTACTGAAAATACTCCGGCTATTTTTAGATCGCTCAGTCGGCGGGGTAAAACAATGAAATCTACTTTCTTCTACTTTATTACGTTGCTTTCTATGAGCATAAATACTTTGCGTAGCATTTATTCGGCTCAGTCTAACGCCTAGATGACGCAAGATATACTCGCTCATATCTTTCAATCTCTTCATTTATCCATCTTCAAAGCATGTCATTCATGGAGTTCCGTGGTCATTTTCTTGTGTTTCACTTTCGCGCTAAAGGGGTGAAAGAAGAATATTACATGACCGAACAATATTTCCATTTTCGTTCCTCTATATCTACTCCCCTCTCTTTTTATATTAAATTCTTGAGTTTGTTCAGGATCAGGAAAATATTATTTTTGGATGGATTAAATGGGTAGAATTTTATTTCGCTGGATTCAGAATTTCCTTGACGTGGAATTTAGAAAATATGTGAATCACTTTTTGATCCTGTCAGTGAAATAATTTTTAATCTTTAACAAAGCAGCCTTATGTATAGTTATCATTTATATTGTCACATTTTAAAATTAATTTTGGATAATTTAATGATTATTAACTAAGATATTTTTTATTAAGATTTTGAATTGAAGTAGGAAATTTTCTGAATGAAGGAATTTATATATTAATATAACTTTTTTATTTAAGAGATTTTGATAAAAATTTAATATTAAAATTAACTATATTTCTAAAAAATATTTTAAACTATCTAGTACTGATTTGCATATTTTTTTCAAAAGAAATGTAGCATAGAATTCAATATATTTAAAACTCAAATTGATTATGAATTTCCTCTACAGCTTGTATCAGATGAAATAACTGTTGTTTTGTTAAATTTGAAACATTCTTTAAGTCATTTTTAAAATTACCTGAATCAAAATTTACAGAATCATTTGTATCTTAAATTGTTAAATAATCGTCTTATGTAAATGATGTTTAGTTTTTAATGAATACTGTATTTTTAGGACGATATATATAAGAACTGATTAACATCTTTAAACGCAGGCGATATTTTTGGCATATTTCTTAACATGTAAATCGAGCTTTCTTCCTGTTAGTAGAGTTTCCTTAATTATCTAATATTTCGATTTCTAAACAAGTTATTTTCATTGAATTAATAAAAAAGCATTCCATTCCGAGGAATATATTAACCTAGATGCATGTAACAGAAATGATTTTACACTTTTGCATTTAGGATGTTTTCACCCGTATACATAATTTAAATTTGGTCTGATTTTGTAAATAATTAAAGTGCTTTCAAATTCCGGCAGCTAAAAATTTAGTATTCAAATCAATTTAAAATTTGAGTATAAAATTTCTTTGGAATTTAAGGAATTAAAAACAGTAAGAAGCTTGTTTAAAAACTTCCTGGTTACGTAGCTACACTGAAAAGTATAATTTGCAGAAAAGAATTGAAAATTAATAATTTTAGACTCACAAATAGAAATTTAAATATTTATGAGTTATTTGCCAAATTATCTATCCTTAAATGTAATTTTCTTACCCCTATTTAGATATATAAATATCTTAAAGTTACAGAAATGATGTATTTTTAATGTTTTATCTTTATTGCCTATGATACTGCATTAAGAAAATTCAACTCATTAATTAAATTTTTGGAAGAACATTATCAATACTTTAGAAAATTTTACATGTAAACTGATTCAGTTTTATAAGTTCTATCGTTTGTTAAAAAATAATGGCTGATAGTTTCTGAGAGTCAAATAAACAAATGAAATACGATTTTAAATTTGAGGACAAATAGACAAAATTAACGTCTTAGTTTGTATATTTTCTCTACCATCTAATTATCTGACATATTCACTAATGTTTTATCGTTGATTGAAATGAGAATAATCTATAAAAATGTTAATGATATTTATCTATTCCAAGAATATTTTTAAAAATAAAACCTATGAAACCTATGAAGAAATTTCATAAACCCAGAATTTTTGAAATAAAGTTTCATTATATTTCTCCGTCTTTACATCATTGCTTTGTTTCGTTTAAAATTAGAAATGAGTAGTGATTGGCGTCACATTATTTAAATTACGCATTGAAATTTTGAAACTTAGACGTGATTGATTGTCTGCCAAAGCGCAGTTTCACTTAAAATAATTTTGAATAATGATAAGAGCGAAAAATTTATGCTAGACAATGAGAATTAATAATGGAAAGGTCGCGTAATTAGTGCGTATATTCGATCACGACCTGAGTTTATGATACAATTCATGCTTCATTCAGTCAAAGTTAAAGATCTAGAGAATCAATCAGTTGAAACGATCGTCATCATCATCAGAATTTTATGCGCCCTACTTCTAGAAATTGAAATGGCGATAACATTTTTGAAACTGAAGATAAGGCAGAGCAGCATCAGTCTAATAATAAAGGTAAAATCGCATTGCATGGAGTAGGGTAGGGAATATTTTAAAAGTAATTTGTAACTTTAAAAGAGCAAGAAGACAAATCAATTGCTTTTCATAATTAATCACTGAAATTACCGTAAAATACAAAATAAAATTTCTGCATAAAGTCTGAGTAATGTATTTTCAGCAATGTTTTATTTATTGATATTAACATTACAACTTTTGAAATGAGGAAAGTGACAAAAACGTAAGTAAACGATATGAATTTTGCAGGAAGGCATGTCATTAGTAGAGGAAGCTTTGGGCAATAAAAATATAATTAGTTTCCCAAATAGAAAGATATTATAATTATTTTCTCGCTGCTTCATACATCTATAATCTAATATATAAATGGCTGTAAATTGTATTTTTCTGTAATATTACGTAAAAGTGAAAAATAACTTGTGTGTTAAAAATAGAAAATTAGAGTGCATTCTATAATATTTAAATTTTTCCACTTCTTCTTCTGGAATCTTATTATCGTACTTCTACTTATGAGGAGAAATTGAATAGACCTAAAATCATAAGGGATATAATTGATAGAAGTTCCGTAGTTAACCGTAATATTAACCGTACGAATGTTAAACTAAAAACAATGTGTACACTTTTTTAATATTAAAAGACTAGCAGAAGAATTTCCCTTTCGCCACATGATCAAACATTACTCATTTGACATTTTAAAGTAAATCGAGGTGAACTTCTTGTGTTTATTGTGTTTTTAAGTCTTCAATTTAGTACATTAATAACTAAGAAAAATAGGTTTTCAGATTTGCTTGATTTTATGTACATCATACATATGATAAAAATCACAGTCATTTAAATAATTTTTAAAAATTATCCTTCACATTGATTATTATATTTTTCACTTTAAAAGATCTTCAGATAACTTTTTGGTTTTATTTAGATAAAGAAATTTTAAATTATTTGTCATGCCCTATACAAACTGATTATTAATTATCGGTGAATTCGGAATAATTAAAAAAATATTAAGAGCTTATTTTAGAATGCATCAAATTACTGAATTCTTATACCATTATAAGAAAATTAATTTTGACTCGTTTATCTTATTTCAAAAAAAATTTGGCAAAACATGGTTAGTTTTATAACATTTTACTTTAAAAAAACGAAAATTATTGAAAGGCTCCCAAGAAAAAAATTATTTAAGAAATGTCCCTATATAAATTAATTCATATGCATGCTACGAAACCCATAAAATTAAATACATTTATCATAAGAAATTTTGAAATTAAAAAGATGCATATAAATGATATGAGTAATTCAGAAGTGATAAATATACATATACTTCTTTTCAAATTTACGAAATTTTGATGTTTTAGAAAGCAGAATTATTCTTCAGGTATTTTCGGCATCTTAAAGTAAAATATAATCAAAATATGTTTCATTTCAAATTTATTTTAATATATGCCGGAGGATGCATAGTCTGATCAAAGAAATGTGCATCATAAATCTTCATTGAAGATTAAACTAAACATTGATATATTTTTGATATATAACAAAAATTATTTTTTTATATTCACATTCTTCAAAAAGTGACATTTTGAATTTTACATTATATTCTGTATTTATTGAGTGTATTATAAACACTTTCCATGCCTATTTTAAACATATTTTTTTGGAATTAGCTATTGAGGGAATCTTTTAAAATTTATGAAAATAAAAAAAAGTAACTTTTCGTTGCTCTCTTATCTTGAAGTATAACAACAGCAATACATTTCAACGTTTTTAATATCTAACTAGGTTTCTTTTATTGAAAATCTAAAAGACGATAAGTAAATATATACTATCCTATCATATATGTACTTGAACAAATAGCGGTTAACCTTAAGTTGTAGTTACTGTGGTGTATATATATATATATATATATATATAATCAAGAAAGAAAAGAAGAAACACGCAAAGACAGTAAAATAAGAAAAGGATATCCTTTATTTGTAGTGGGAAAATTAGCTGTCTCAGATCTTCGAGAAATAATCTTTTCATTCTTCTTACTAAATTTTGTAATCTATATCTCTCGCAGTTTTTGATATCAGCTTCAGATTTCTTGGAGAGCAGCAGTTTTATCAAATATTTCCTCTCTCACTCTACCATTATAATCTCCACTCTAGTGGAATGATACGAAAAGAAAAGCCTCTGGTTTACTATCCGTTTGTGTAATATTTTGAGACCCATTTCTTGCTTGTTGCCTTATTTATTTTGTTTGTAACAAATGATTGAACTGGCTAATAGTGATAACTTACAAGAGAAGTAGAGGCTTTTAACACGAGATGCATTGGAAGATTTTTCTCTGTTTTTGTTTTTCGTTGCTCTTTAATATGAAAGATTAGATTTTTAATTATTTGTCGAGTAATAACTTTGTGGGAATTTAAATAGAAAAGAGTCAAGATACTATTTTATTATGAATATCGAGAAATAATTAAGCAATTGTTGTGTTTATTAAGTGGGAAAATAATGCTCAACATAAAGAAATGATCACAGAAATACATTTAAATAAAAAATAGCAGCATGACATACAAAACTTCTTAGCATACTTATGCTTATTTATCATTAAATGAAATATAGAGTCTTTTAAAGACACAATATATTATAAATTTAAAAATAACAACATAATGTATAAAACTTATTAGCATACTTATGTTTAAATGTAGATTAAGTGTAGCTTTATTTAAATTATCAATGTACAATCTACTGTAAACAAGATCAATAATTTTTTAAGTTCATTCTTTTTGAAAAGAATTGAGTTTCTTAGTATTTAGGATGTAGTTAATTAAAAAAAATTATATATTTATTTTAGCAGTTTCTGCTCTTTTAAATACCTTAATTTTGAAAGAGATCCTTTTACCGAAAAAATATCGTGCTTTCAGGTCTTCTATAAAATTTGCCAAAATAACTTTTGATATTAATACGTTTATTTATTATTCTTATTCCAGCTTCAAATTTCACATTTTTTCAGAACTGTCTCGAAATCTACTTATCAAAATAGCGTAGTTAAAATACAAAAATGTAAACATTTCCTAACTTTAAAAAATATTTTCTAAGATAATTAAATATTTAATTGCAATAATTCATGTAACATATTAATTGCCACGGTTTATTGATATTCATGGATGAGTAAAGCTTTTGTGATACTTCAATTATTCTGATATAGAATTTATTTATTAATCGCATGAACAACAATTAAATATTTAGTTATCTGTTTAACGAAAAAGCTGCTTATTGAATAATGAAGAAAGACACTTCTTTAGTAAATCATTTTTAACATTAAATATCTAGGAAATGCTTGTTATGATTCTTATGCTACTTAGAAAATTATTTTTTCTAACAATGTTTTGATGGTTTTAGGAAGGAAGGAAAAATTTAAACACACGCATATTGTATTTTTTGTATAGCAGTATTTTTTTTTTTTTTTTACTTTTTCTCTAATATAATCAGACGGCTTTTCCGATAATTTTTTATCAATGAATTTTTCATTTATCATTTTAATTCGTTCTGAAAGATACATACTTCTTAATACTAATTGTTATGAAGATCATATTATTTCAATACATAATGTGCATTTTTTTCCACTTTTAAAGAGACCCTTGTATAATTTTTATTTTTGTTTTGAGACATTTTGGTAGCTTTTCCGCGATTTCCTCGAAAGCTAGAATTAAATATACTGACTCATCTAGAAGCAATACGACTCCCAAAGTGGAAATGTAAATACTTGAATAGGAAGCTATCAACAAAATAAGCGCGTTCTCGTTTCTCTAGGGCGTTATAATTTTAGGTATTTAGCTCCATTCTGTTGTCAAGAAGTATCTTTTCTAAGGTCAATGATGACTATTTCGCAACAACAGACAACAGTTGCTTAGTTATTGTTGTGGTAGTTTGATCAATTGTTGTTATCCAGGTGTCAGGCATGCTACAGTTAATAGCTACAATAAAAAGCCTATAAGTAATTTGGAAATCGATAAAGATGGCATAATTATCAGTAATGGCATAGTTATAATTAACATTTTTTTCAATGTGGCTCAAACTGGTGGTGGAAATTTTACCCATAAGACGCTCAGGAATCATACGCAGGGCAGATCTTAGATGCAATTGGGTTTCGCTTCTGAGGTTCAAAACCAAAAAAAAAAAAAAAAAAAAAAAACCCTGTTTGGCAACCTTGATTCCGACTGATGATGATAGTGTAGATATCATTTTGCAATTCGTTTCGATCCAGTGGGTACTGTGACAAATCTTGATTTACGGACCAAAATGCTTCAAGTTCAGAATTCTATAAATAACTATAATTTGTGAATATGGTATTATAATTTGAAGTTACAGTGCTGCGTGAAGCACTTTTCTCTGATATGGCGTATATGGTTGGAGAAGAGGAGGTAACTCCTGTATGAAAACAAGTACTCTTTCTAAATGTATAGATATCTACCTGAAAATATCCACATATGATTTACATTTTTTATCAATCTTCCATTCTTTGTCAATTTTACTAAATACATAGGAAATGAACAAATTAATAATAAATAAAATGAAATATTCGTATAGGATATATTATATAAATTACTGAACACTAGCTATTTATTATATTGCTTATTTAACTATATTCTTCCTTTAGAACCAGAGGGTCGTGAATTCGAATCATTATTCCATTGAAGGTAATCAGTTTACATGAGCTTGATACAAGTGTCATACTTGTCATCGTCAGACATTTCTTAGATACATTGTGGCTCAGACGGGCGAAAAGTGGAAAAAGCTTCGGTGACATCAAAATAAAAGTTAAGTTGGAAAATATCCGTAGTATAATATTAACGTAGCTTAAATAAATTATATTTGAGCATAAGAGATATATTATTTAATAAACTATATCAAATAATGATTTATTTGTCTTATAACAGAGCAATATCTCTTATGCCTCCGCGACACGTGAACAGTTGGAAAAATCCCCCACTAGACATTGGCAACCAATGACCGTAAGGAAAAGTATTCCCCGGAATCAAAAACCTATGTCCTGAATAGAAAGATCGATTCTATTCTTCGACTCCTTTCCCTCCCATTCTTTCTTTCTTTCCTCTCATACATAGAAAAGAAAAAGCAAAAGAGAGAGAAAATGAACGACTAAGTCGACCACACATGCAGTTGATTCAGACCGCGCACCTGCGTTGGTCACACGCAGAAGGTGAATCATTACCAGCGTCCATTCCATCCCAAAAAGCGAAGGTCCAGTTACTCTTGATTTCCTTCCTGATTCAGTCACGTATTTAATTTTTCACGTACTGAAGAGGAAAAGAAGAAAAAAGCGTTATGAAACCGTTTCTGGCATTTTTTTAAAGTTCTATAAACCGCCCGAACGCAATCGTTTCTTGAAAAAAAAAAAGCAGAAAAAAATTACTCTTGTTACGGCCGACTTTCGTGGTTGAAGTTAACTAGAATAAGCATAACTAATTGAGAATAATTATCGTTTTTCTCGCTGTACTGTGGGTTGTGGTAATGGAAAGAAATGCCAGCAAAAGCGGAAGTAAAGATATGCTAATTATAAAAGAAAGCGTTTGACAACAACTGGTTATTACTTCTGTAGTAAGTTGTTGTTTTTGTAATTAATACCTAATTGCACAAAAGCATAATTACGAAGTTTAAAAAAATAACGTGTTGCCGGAAGGCAGAAGCTTTTGATTAGATTTTTGGGCTCATAAACTTTTTAAATTCGCTTTGGGAAAAATGACTCACAATTACGCCCTTTTTTTACTAGGTGATAAAATTGTGCTGTGCTGCACAATATCAAGATGATTATCTTCAACTAGCTATAATTTCATTTATTTTTCATGTTCACTGAACGAGAAGCGGTCATCAAATATGAGCTCTAGAACTATAAATGAATTTGTAATTATGCACTATCTAAATTCTTAATTAAAAATACCGTAAATCTATCAAGGACTGAATAAAAGACTCTTTTGATAACTAATACGCAGTTTTTTTTGTTGCTATTACAAAAATCAAACAACCTCTACTCACTGACAAAGGTAGATACACTTTTGTTATTACAAAGTAATAGAAGCATTATTCTGAGATATTTCCCGTTTTTTCTTTAATTTTAAATAAATTGTTTCTGTAAAGAGTGTTTTTCGTCAGTTTTTGGAGATGTTTTGTCCTTTTTTTATTTTTAAAACGAAGCAGATTTTAGTCATTCTATTGTTTTTGTAAAACAATTCCAGCTTTGAAGAATTTGTAATGTTTTTTTTTATATCAATGTATTATTTCAAATAAAATTTAAATATCAATATTTATAACAGCAGAAGAAATTGCATAATGATGCAGAAAAATAACAAACTTCCACTTAGAGCAAAAAGCAAGATACACATCTGAATAAAGGAGTTAATTTTATTGTCAGTATTAAGAAATAATGAAAAGTAATTGGATTTTGTAATTTTGAAAACAGGAATTATTTTAATTGTTACGTGCTATTTTTTATCATTGATTTTGACTTTTCATCGTAACGATACTTCATATTATAAAGTTGATGTTTATTAACTAACTACTCCGCATTGCCTTAGCACAATTTGGCACTGATTAGAAGCTGGAATGTACTTAAGCATAGAATTGTAAAGATTGTGTTTTGATCTTATTAATTCACCTAAATTTGTACGAAATTTCTTAAATGGATAAGAATTGATAGAACAAGCTTACATTTTATAAATGAGTTTAAATAAATGTTTCAATTATTTCGAATTAGAAGAAGATTTGGGTAGTATTTGTAGTTATAAAACTTAAGGCTGAATTATGAATACGTAAGAGCATTAAAAAGGGGTGAGCTATTGACTATAAGTAGGCTTAAGTATCAGTATGTTTATTTTCTATGAAGTTTCTCTATAATGATATTACATAAAGTATAAAAACTGTTTAAGTTTTTTTTTCATAAATATTTTACCAAAAAACTCTGAACAACACCGAAAAAAACAGAGAGAGGGAGAAAGAGAGAGAGAGGTAGAGAACATGAACTCATATCGATATAATCTGTTTTCATTTTAGTGTAACATTAAATTATTTTGTCGAAAATATATTTTACATAGCATTTTTATTCTCAATTATCTGAATATCGTTATTGTCCTACATTTTAAAATTAAATTGTTCATAACACTAAATTTGAAATTGGACGATCTCATTTCTAAATTGTGAACAAAGGCAGAATGTAGAGTAAGGTTTCGAGAACAGAAAAATTCTCAAATAAGAAAAAAGCTCATTCAATTTTAAATAAGATTCTACTCTTTAAGTTTTTTTTTTCTTAAATCTCAAAAAATTCCAATTCTCGTCTCGATTCTCCATTCCCAAATCATTATTACCAACCCCAGGAACGCAAAAAGAGCCAAAACCCTCCACAAAGCTCTTTATTTTCTACTTCATCTGCAATTCCATTTATAAATACCCACTGCTTGAAAAGATAGAGTGGTTTAAGATCGTTAAATGAATTCAAATTCGAGATCAGTGGTAGGCAGAATTGATAGGATTGTTAAAATCCCTATTACCTACACTGAATGAACAAATAAGGTAAGATTTGAATTCAGTGCTCACAGAATAGATATAATAGCTAGATAAATGCATTGCACGGACTGTACGCTTGAGAACATATGCCACAAAATCCGCCGTATTTCCTCCTCTTTTTCCTTTGGGCGGAAGGAAGGCATGGATGAAAGCAACCAGAAATCTTCAATGAAAGTTTGATTCGTCTGTTGATGCGTCTTGCTACTAAAATCGAACGATGGAAGAAATATGGCCGAAATTGCGGCATTTTTCCCCGGCAGATTGTGTTGCCGATGGCACCTGGCAAGCAAAGTCTTAGGAACCATCACTCTTCTGCAAGAGGAAGGCAGCTGACTCGTAATTGGAAATGTTTTATGGATTTCTGACGTATTACTTTGATGATGTACGGTTAGCTTGAAAATCCGGTGTCTAGTGTCTGGTTTTTGTACCGCCAGAAAATAAATAAGGAAATATAAAAAAAATTGATCATAGGAAGAAATAGAAAAAAGGAAAAAGAAAAGTGTAAATTGGAAATTACCGCGAGGGATTTAATTTGGTGTCTTGAAAGAAATTCCTGTTTAATGAAATGGCGTTTATGAATCGAGCCATTCATAGATAAATGCTTTTTTTATGTGAAAAACTTTTCTGCATCGGGGAGCAGGTTTAGGATTTATTTTTATCTTTTTATTTTAATTCACTGAAGTAAGGAAAAGGGATCTTTTTAATAGCTCATTCCGAATTAAAAAGACGATGATACTTTGCATTTCTTATAAATAAACGTTTTATGGATGTATATAATACGATTTTTCTTCATGTAAATAGGACTATTTCACGGTTTTTATTTTAGAGAATGAATGTATTTTTAAATTAAAATCCTTATAACGAGTTTAGTTTATAAAGAAATGAAAAAATGCAATCAATTCTTTGATACGATTAACTAAATTTCGTAAAAACGTATATATTTTTAGAATAGTTTTGTATTTCAAAATTAATATTTAAGTTTTTTCGAAATAAAAATAATAGTGAATTATATAACATTTAATTAATGATTTAAATAAAAATTATGTTTGTAAAGTAGTTTCAACATGTCTGTATTTCAAAACATTTCATTACATTTTTTTTAAAAATAGGACTTTGAAATATATTCTGAAATTATTTAAAATTTCAGTCACTTATTATTAAATCGTATTTTTTTGTCATGATAAATAGAAATGAATAAATATGTTTTTCTCTATTAAAGGGCATATTTTAAATGTAATTTTAACAATTTCATTAAATGTGAAAATGTATTAATATTTATCTAATGTACAATAATTTACTGAAACGTTCACAAAATTAATTACATCAGAATTTATTTTGATATTCATGTTATGATACTCTTTTTTTGCTTATTTTATAAATTGCCATTATTTTAACGCTTTTTACTTTTTTAAATAAAGCTTTGTTTCATCAATATATTCTTAGAAGGAAGGAATAATATATTACATAGCATTTTGATGTTTATTTTCAATGAAACATTTTACAAGCTTTAGAAAAAGAAACAAAATTTCTATTACAATTTTAAACTTTAGAACACAATACATGAGACCACTTTGATTTGCAGATGCTTCATCAGAAATTTTAGGGCATAAAATTGTTTTCCAATTACTTCTTGACACTATCCATAGGAAAAATACAAATTATCCATAAACGGCGAAAACAAACTTTGCATCTTTTTAACAATTGCCTGACAATACATAATTTTGATTTGCTGCTAATTATAAGAATGAATCTAGTCCTGTCAGTGGGTTCTGTCAATGTGGTTTCCCTTTAATCACAAAGACTCACTTAATGTGCTTTTAACAACCTGTTTCGGTATGTGGCTTTTCCTGCTAGAGATTATGATGTTCACTTAAATGAAACCTAGGTTTTCAAATATAATGAATTGCTACTAATTACTTATATAATTTTCAGTTGTCAATAATATGATATCTTTTGTAGGACACCGAATTTTACTCTTTTTGGCTTCACATTTAAATAAGTTCAAAAACTATTTATCATTGTTATTTTTCATTTATTTGGTGATATATTATATAATGATTTGTTACAGGCTACTAACATATTTTTAAGAAATCAATAGCGTAATGCATATTTTTCCTAGTTTAATGTTTAGATTTCTTAACTTTAAAAACATTATACTAGTATTTTTAACTAGTATACTAACTAGTTAACTAAATACTAAACAATTTAATCAATGTTTATGATGGATTAGATATAAACACTTGAAAAATTATTCTTTCTGATATAACAAATTGTTACTGATTGTCGGTAGAGTTTATGATCCCATTTTGGATGCCTCAAATGTAGGGAAACTGGTGTATAATTAGCAGATTTTTCCACTTGGAGAATATATAGTGGAGTAATCTAATTAATTGTACCGAATGTTATTGACGTATCTCACCTCTGGCTGAAAAGTCAGTATATGATCAAGGCATAATAAAATAGATTATACTTGGAGTAAAAGGCCTTTAATCGCTATTTCATATAATATCGTCCCGGATGTCTAGGCAGAGTGGGAAAAATTCGTTTGGAAAAAGTTTATACTGTGGTATTTCATACAGATTTCTTTTTCTTTTCTTTTCCCTTCACAACTTAAATATTCCCATAAATATAAATACACACTTATTTCAAAAATTATTTATATATTATATGGTGTTACACTGAAAGCAATTCTTATGAATTTTGAAATCGAATTTAATTTTGAAAATATTTAAGCTAATTACAGATGATTACAAGGTTAAAAAAATAATTAACTTTTTTCATAGATCAAAGCTCGACTGATCGATTTGCAAACTGTAGTTAAATATTAAATATAAAATTTTCTTTCGATTTCGATAAGAATCTAAGTAAAATAAATATAAATTATTCTCTAAAATTTAATTTACCTTTTATTTTTAGCAATTTGATACAGGCTCTTACTATTTTTCAAAACTATTTCTCTCCATGAATTTTATTTTCTAGAGAAAAAATTCCAGTACAGTACAGCCTCCATAAAGAAACAGAGACATCATTTTGGCAAATGCATACCAGACAGATTTAAGAAATGAGCATCCACCCAATAAAGCAACAATAGCAAAATCAAAGTCAGAGCTTTCTTTGAAGTGATCCGCTCTGTATTCAAATGAGCGGGTTTGTGTCTACAAGAGGAATCAAACACATCGTTTGAAAGCTTCACCCAGAATGGAAATGCTTCAGAGATTTCCAGATACATCGCCGACTAAGTTAACAACTCAACTACGGAATGGTTCTTCACACTAGCTGTGAGAGTGTTCTAACGTAACTCAAGGAAGACTACCGCATACTTGATAGTATCAGAAACGACACTCTGGACTCTACTTATGCGTTAGGAAGGAATAAATTTGCAATGGAAATATTTTATTTTAAACAAGAACGACTCGCAGTGGAAGAATTGAATGCAAAATTTTTACATAACCTTTTTCTTTCGGACGAAAAAAATGGAGGGAGCAACAAATGCAAAAGGGAGCAAGGACAGCCCCGATCGACAGTGAAATAGAATGCCTAGTGTCACGTTTCCTTACATAAAACACCGAAACAAAACCTTCTAAATCGATCTCAGTATAAATTCAACCTTCCGACAATTGATTTTTGAAACGTTCAAAATCAAAGGCGACTTTTCCACTTGATTTCGCCCACTTGAAAACGTTGTTGGTCTGTAGACAAAAAAAAAGTAAGAGACCTCACTATAAAAGGGAGAAGGTAAAAGAAAAAGACAACACTGCTAGAAAAATAAACTAAACAAAAGGAGTTGAAAAAAATGGGAAGAAATCGGCTAGTGATTTGGGTTGATGGACTGTAGCAATAGAAAGGGGTCTAACGGTGCTTTTCCAATATCTATACTGACAGAAGTTTTACAGACAGTCTGGACACTTCCGAACACGCGAGTTCTTTGTTAACCAGTAGAGTGAACTTCCAAAGTAGAAAAGAGACTTAAAAGGGTTTAAAAGTAATTGTTCCACCTCACTTCACAAGTTACCTGAGTGACCAAATTTCTTTCTAGACTAGACAATTGAGAAATCGGAGACTCTGTGGCGCTAACATATTTCATAGAGACTTCATTGCACACTGTCGTTATATCAATTGTTTCATCTCGGGTGAAAACGAAATAAATCAAAAGAAATCATTGATCCGATGAAATTTTTCCACTCTTTCAATCATTTCAAATAGTAAGAGAGGCTTTGAGATTCCATTGGTGAGGCAATTTTGTTATTTTTAGATATTTCTTTTGGGATTTTTACGCCAAATACCAGATAATGTTCATCAATTTTTTTAGCATGTCTAGAAATTTAAAATAATTGTCTTTTTTATTTAGGATTCATAGAAACGATAATATTTATTTTAGTATCGGATATGAATACATTCATTGATATTGAATGATATATAAAGGAAAAGTGTAAATAATATTTATTCTTTTTTTCTTTATGATTCAAGAGCTTTATGGGAAGTCTTTTTTTCTTTTTCCGTCTTCAGCAAAAACAAATAAATTTCTTGAGTATCCGACTAGTAAGCATCCAGCATAGAACTGGACAGAATCAGATGAGCGGCACGGCAGTGCATAACAGACATACAGCTAAACATTCATTTTTATTTATATAGATAATGTATTAGATAATTTTACTATGCCTATATCAATCCCGTAAGAGCAAATAATAAGCATTAAACGTTTTATCACGGTCAGATGAATGACACGGCAGCGCATAGGAGATAAACAAACAAACATTCTTTTTTATTTATGTAGATTAGAATATATTTCCCAATATCTTCTGATTGAAATATAGAGAACTGTACATATTTTGCTACGTTTATAGAAACAAATATATACGTATATAAATTATAAAAAATAACTATTTTTATAAATTATATTTATAGTTTATTATCTCATTTATTGGGATATAATTTTCATGCAAAGAGTTTTATGCAATACATATGCTAATTATTTTTAAGCAGGACATAACCAAACAAATTTATTCCTTAATTAACAATCAAACCAAATAAAATTAATGAATTCACTGACTTCTGAAAGTTAAAAAAGCCTCAACTAGATCAAAAATAAAATTTAAATACCAAAAATATAAACTAAATTACATTTAATCTTCATAGTTTGTTAAAAAATTACAAGACAAAATCAGATTATGATATAAATCATTCCGATATAAATGACATAAATTATTCCGATATATAAATTTTATACAATAAAATAGGATACAAAAGTTAAAATTAGAAGAAAAATTAATGTTTAATTAATTTGAAACGTGGAAAAGCTCATTTACTATATTGGAGCATATGACTACATTTCATATAAATAAAATTAAATTTAAATTTGGATTTATTCTGATAAAAAATCAAGGCAAAGTAAGAATATGATATGAATGATTACGATACCTATATGAAACTGTTTTATTACCTTTGGTAAGTTTAGTAGTAAGTTTAGTAAATATTTATGACATTTATGGTCTGAAGGCCTACACACAATTAAATACTACATTCAAGAGTAAAAATAATGACAAAGTGATTTTTCAAATAATTTACAAAATGAATATATTCTGTATTAATTAAATAAATTATATCATTCTATGAAAAAAATATTATAAATGAATATGAACTATTGAAGTTGCTAAGTGAAAATTTTATTTCAGAATTTTAAGGTCTTTAGACTCGTAACCAAATAATTGAAAAATCCTGAAAAAAAGATTTTAAAAATATTCTTATTGCTATAGTATTATGTTGTTGATTGTTTCATTAGAAATATTCGGAATCTAAATTTTGTATGCCAATATTTGTTCTGTTACTTTTACGTAGAAATGTTTTGTGTATTAGTTAATATTCAAATTATAAACAGCTTAAATAATGTGGCTGACGATGTTTAGTAATGCTCCTCAAATTTCTAGCACAACTATAATTATAACAACTTGGAAATTTTACTCTACCGTGAGAGTAAAAATTCCCTCAAAATATTATGTAAATCAACTATTTAGCATAGTTTTTTAAACACTTAATTAATTTTTTCATATAAAATACGCAAACATTTTTTTTAAATCTGAAAATGACTTTTTTTTTCCGAAAATTTGATTGAGTTTGCTATGTGTTTTTAAAGTATCCCCAAAAGAGGAATTTTCAACAAAAAGGAACTTCTGACGGACATTGAAATTTAATCTGATAGAAAGTTTTTTTCAGTTTTAGAAACATTAAATTTAGACACGAAAAAGCAAACATCACAGTAATTCAATGGAAATAATTCTTTTGTAAGTTAGAAATATATAAACAAGTAGAATTTCGAATACGTAAATTTATTTCTTTTTATACATTATTTAATTAAACACAGATATTTTATTTACTTAAAACAATTGGAAAACTAAGGGAATTCTATTTTAATTTCATTTTTTGCTTTTGAGTACAAAAAAATATGAATTTATATTTAATTTAATCAATAAATTTCATTAAGTGTCGCTATGAAACACTAATAATTTAAAAACTTTTTATCATATAACTTAAATCAAATTTTCCAGGCGATTTCTTTAATAGTAAGTTAATCAAAAACTTTTTCAATTCGATTTTTTTTTCTGTGCACAGCCGTAATTCTATTATTGTAAGAAACGAAGGATTTTATTATCTTCAGAAACTCAATTATACTTCATTTCTAATAATATCAAAAGTTGTATAATTAAATATATGTTTATATCATTATTATTGCCTGATGAACTATTTTATTTAATATAAATCATATCAGGTACGTACGCAGAAATGTAATTTATTAAATATTTATTTATTTTAACTAATACCACTTTATAAGAGATAAAAGCAGTCAATTCTGTACAGTTTTGAAAAAAATATATATTACATTTATTTAAAATTCTAATAATCAAAGAAAACTACTTTATTGTTCATCATTTATTCTTAGATGGTTTAAAATATTTTCTAGAATTACCAAAGATTCAAGCAATAAAATGTTCTTGAATCTATCAATCAAGAATAAAATGTTCTTATCTAGCTAGTAAGATCTAAAATAAATATAATGCACATTATTACAGGCGATATAGATTACTCATCTTAAATACCAGGGTAATTTACAAACATATAACATTTTTGTTCAGAGACTCATCGTCATACATATATAGTTTTAGTATCACCTGCAATCCCTTCCCTTCGATTTCTTCCTAAATTATATATATTTGGAAATTTAATTATTATCAATTTGGAAATAAAAAATTCTATTTAAAATGATTAAACTTTTTATCAGTCATTCTTATATGACTTTCTGTGTTTTCTAGAGCTACCAAAGATTGAAAAACAAAAATAGTCTTGGAAATATCCAGCCACTAAAAACTAAGATAAATGAAAGTGAACATTGCAACAGGCGATGGAGATCACTCACCTTAAATTCCAGCCGGTTTCTTAGCCATATAATGTCTTTGTGCAGAGCCTCCTCATCTCATTTATAGTTTGATATTAATAGCACCTTCTTTTCATCGATGTCCTCTCAAATGGTATATATATTCAGAAATTTATATACCATGCAATTTGGAAAAATAAAGACTTATTTTTAATTTTTTTTTCATTTAGTAATGCAGTCATAAAAGAATATTAAAACAATGATTTATAAACTATGTTCATTAATTATAACTGTATTTCCTTAGAGTAAGCAAATAATTAACAGCCGTAAATGGAATTCATTTGATCTGCAATTCTCGTAATATAATATTTTAAAATTATTAAATAAAAAAAACAGTTTAAATCAAGTTTTCTGAAATTTCCAGCATTTTTTTTAATTGTTGAAAATTAAAATATTAAACAAGTTATTAAATTTTATAAATAATTGATAATTAATTAAACATCGAACATGAAATTTTCGGTGTATTAAAATCTTTATTTCGAATATTGCTTCTAGTAAATTTTTGAATCACTCCTCCCATATTTTAACAAGACTCTAAAGACACTTGGGATTAAAAAAGTAAAAATAATCTTAAACTACAAGAATTCTATGCGTATAAGACTCGGATCAATGTAAGGAGGATTACTCTCTTTAAAACACCATCGCACTTACTTGTTAGGAACTTCAAAGCATCCGTATTTGTCATTTCATCTCCACATGTTTCTTTATCAATATAGCTTTCGTTATATTTATATCTGCGAATAAGAAAACGCATTGTTTCTCGAATAAGTATTCACTTCATAATTGCTACTGTTAAGAATTCAGAATGATAAGGCATTCCTCTCAGTTAAATAATAAGCATTTGATCATCTAAGACCATCTAATCTGTCATTAGAGGGTTAAGCCGTGTACCAATTTAATATAAAAATAATGTTTATTGTTACTGTAATTTCTAAGTTTCATCAAATTGTGTATTCTAAAACGAAATGTATTGAGATTTTAATTTATGGATTTTAATTTAATTTCTGAATTAGGCAATCTAACAGAAAATGAACCAAACTATATTTATTAAACTCAGTTCTCAAAACACTTTCTTAAATACAAAAATTTAATTCAGTAATGTAATTTTTAAAAAAATTCTTTTTAGCCTTTTCTATTTCTAAAGGCATTGACGATTAAAACAGTAAAAATATTCCCTATCAACCAGAACCTAAGATATAACGTTCACATTAATGCGATGAAGATTACTCTCACTAAAATACCAGTGCAATTCCTTGCCATGTTTTGCCGTGATTCATGGCCATGGTCATCTCACCTCCATGTGTTTCAATGTCAATAACGCTCTCTTCTCATTGATATCCTCCCAAAAGCTTATCCTTCGGATAAGAAAACGAAAGCTATCTAAGAGAAGCATTCGCCGAAACAACCAGTGCCGTGCTCTCCACTTGCTTTCTTTTTTCTCTCCTCGAACGATCTATCGTTTTATCTCTATTCGTCCGTCCTATAGCCTTATCTTTTATTTTCATTCCATGTGCGTTAAGCCCGAGTCTTCCAGAGAATAAGGTCGAGGAAAGAAAGATCAAAAGGAAAAAGGGAAAGAAAGCAACGGAAAATCCAAGGTAAATATAGAAAAGCAAACGAGATGTCACAAATGAGAAAGCTGAGTTCAATCCACAAATTTGTTTATTCGCTCTGCGTTAAATACTACAAAATGCTTTGGAAGTTTTTTTTTCTTTTGAAAAAAGGAATTGTTCCTACGGAGGATTAAAACATTCAATGATGTGGAGCTTTCTTTGTGTTTTTCGATAAACATTTGTTGAACTATTCTTTATTTTATCGCATACGAAATGTGAAAAAGGAAGTATTGCAATCAACGACAAGTTCAGCAATGAGTGTTTAATAAATCTCCACATCTTATATCCTTCTATGTATTTAAAAAGAATTTTTTAAATTATCTCTGTCTGTTTCGATTGTTTGTGAACATGACAACTCAAGAAGACAACTGACTTGAATAAAGTAATCTTGAGAGTGTTTTAACATAAAAATTTGATATTTTGAACTAAATCTATCTACGAAAAATCTATCTATATATTTGCCCTTATTTATGTGATCCTTATATATTGAAAAGACACCTAGAAAAATAGATGAGATTTGAAGTATAGTTTATCATCAAAATTTTAGAACTACATCAGATTTTGAAACAAATTTCTGAATTATTGAAATAATACTTGAATTATTTTTTCATGCGCATCTTAACGCAGTGGATCAGAAAATGCATTAAGCTGCATAATTCTAATGTTATCTACTGAATTCTAAATGTTATTTGTTCATCAATATGTGAGTATTTATCAAAATTTAAAAGGGATGTGTTTTAATTTTTGTTCGATTAAATTTATATTTATAACTTACTGAAGTTTATTACAAAACCGGCTATATTTCTATGAGAAAAAAAACAAGCATTTTCCCCTTATTTTTAAATTCCACATTATCTATTTTATCATTATTTAGCTAGAAGATGTAAAAACTTATTGATAATCAACCAAGACTTTTCTAGCACTTATAAGGAAAAGATGTTTATTTTCAGAAACAAATTTGTATGCTTTCTATGTACTAGGCAATCTCCAAACATATATAATAGTTATTGAAAGCTTTTTAAAAGGTATTGTTCCAATGACTAAGTAAATTATTTTTTTCTTTTGTTAAAGATATTTCTTTTTTTACTACTTAGTGAAAGTGTGTTTTGCTGAATGAATACATTATTTTTCAAATAAAGGTTTACTAAAAACTTTTCAAATAAACATTCAAGTTTCAGCGACTTTATATTTTTATATCATAATTTGTTTGGAATTACAATTTAATTTTCAAAAAATGGCGATTTTGATGATTTTCGGAAAACAACCAGGAGTATTTGTTTAAATTCTAAATTCTGTTACAAGAATTTTCTTTATTTATTTTGCGTTAAATATATAAAAAAAAAAACTGTATGAATTTTGAAAAAGAAATGATTGTATGAATAACAGATGTATTTTGCAAAACACGCTTCAACTTCTTTTTATGCCTTAATAAAGACTGAATTAATTTTTAAATACATATTAGCAATAGATTTTTAAAAAGAATTTTTTAATTTATCCTTTAATAACTGAATAAGGAAAATTGGGTGATTAAAATCACTACTTTCAGAATTATTGTCTTCGAATTTTGCTTTGTCAATACATATTCTTTTAATAAAAATACATCCCTTTTCACTCAGCATTAAATAAAAAAAGTTAAAGTAAGATTTTTTGCTAAGAGTTTTTTCCTGTGATTGAGTAAAGCAGTCAACTGGTAGCATATAACATTATAATATACATATTTCGCATAAAAAATAAATATTTTTATTCCTTAAAAATATTTCGTTTTAATAAAAGTTCTCTTTGAAAGATGAAGGAATTTAGTTTTTAAATGATGTTTGAATAATATATTCCAAAATGTTAGAGGTTGTAAATTAAAATAGATTAAATATTAAAAATAATTTACTGTTTATTATTATTATTATTTTAATGCTAAGCAACGAAAAAAACTTTTTTAATGTGTTACCAATATTGCTCTTAACAATTTATTTATGAATATTTCTGCATTTATGAATTTTCTAATTCCGTAATTTTTCTTAGGAATTTATTTGAATTTAAGGAGAAAAAATAGGTTTTTATTTTCAGTACATGAGTAAAAAAAAATCTGATTTTATTTTCACTTAACAAAACATGACTAGTAAGGAAAGTCGTAAACCTAGACATATTTACAGCATTTGAAATGGCGGTAATTTTTTGAATGAATATGCAAATTGCCATTTTGAATTTGTTGATTTATATATATTCGTGAAAGAAAATGCATTATAACTATGATCGGCTGTTTTGAAGCGATGAAAATATGCTGTTTTAAATTATTAAGTAGAAATGCCATCAACTTAGATATGCTTTCTGAAAGTAGAAACCATTCATATTTTTATGCAAGTAATGCGATGTTCATTTCAAAACTACTTTCTTTTAAAATAAACTCATATGTCAAATATTCAACGCTCGAGAAAAAATGACTCTAATTTACTGCTCTATCAAAAACTCAAGTAATGATACGATATAATTAAATTTTGGTTCTAATTAAATGAAATTATTGGTTATGTGACTGAACTAGGCACTGAAGTTTTTGTTTTAATATAAAAATACCTATATAAAAATAACGTGTATATAATGACATGATGAAATATATATTTACGAACTGAAATAAATCAATATCATTTAATATAATTATTTCATTTCCTAGACCTATTCAAATATTTTTTGCATTAAGAATGAATGAATAATTTATTAAAATTTACCAAACATTTTAATATAAAATTGTAGCTGAATTTTTAATTATTAAATTAATTATTAATATTAATTTATTAAAACCATTTAATTTTTAGTCGTTAGCATAGCAGTCGTATTTTATATAAAATTCTAGCATACGTTATACTATAAATCAAATGCAATGTCTTTGGCAATGACGAATGATTTTTTGATTTGCATCACGATAATCTAAGTAAGGAACAATGTTTTAACGAAATAACCGAACACCGGAATATCATCTTTATACATCTTGTAAAAGATAAAATTAAATTCCCTGAGATCATTTTCCTCAATTAGCATATTCGTTGATTCATAGTTGTTTTATGTATTATATAGTTATTATTGAATGTAATCTTTAACACGCTTATCCCTCTTAAGAAATCCTCATATACTCACTTGATATTTCAATTTTGGGGGAATTCTGTGGTTAAAAATAAATGCTTTCAGGTCCCATGTAAACGAATTGTTTGATGTTAGAACATAACTGAACTTTCTTTTGTCATTTTCCAGTAAAATCTCTTGAACTATTACATGAACATTAAATGCTAGAGAAGAAGTGACATATTCTGGTTCTCAGTAAAAAAATAAAAGTCCGAAAAAAAACACAGTATCATAGTAAAAAATAAATAATTATATTAAATGACCTTACAATCTATAGCTTCAGATGACGATTATAATATTTTGTCGATCCACGAATTTAAACCATATTAGCATTTTTTTTCTTGGAAAACACCATAATGAATAAAAAATCTGGATTATTCTGGAAACCAATCAGGTTTCTGAAAAATCCAAACTCGACACATAAGAGAGTTCACCACTAAACATTTCTTTCCAATGTGTGATTTTCTGCAAGCGAAGTTAAAAATCACGGCTCTGGTGGCTCTAAAAATGACAAAGAGGCTCATAAAAAAAGAAAGAAAATGAATGAAAACAGAGGCCGCCGAAATATAAAAGACGAAATGTTATTTCTCCCTCCATCGAGATTTGTGAATCAAGTCTGCAAATAAAAGAAGTGACCCTGAACTCTAATCCAATTCCTCAAGTTCTGGTCAGCCACGTTTGAGCCGAGTACAAACAAAGGAGCTTTGAGAAACTTGTCACTCAATGGACTCGAAGATCTCTAGTCATCACCTCAGGCATTTGTCTCATTGCTTCTCACCAAGCAGTTTTTTTTTTTCGCACTTTTTTTTCACCCCCACCTATATATATGGATCGATTAGGATTGTTTTATCTCTTTAGAAATGCTTTGAATGTGCATTCAGTTAAATTACTATTTAACGATGCTCAGTCAAACTATATATTTAATATGATTTCCCAATAATATTAAAGAAATACAATGAATTCTCCATTTCTTTTTTATCTTTGATATATTTGGTCATTTCATTATGATGTTAATTAGTGGAAACAAAGGATCTTTAAGAAACTTGTCACTTAATGGACTTGAAGTTATCTAACCGCCACCTCAGTCATTTGTCTCATTACCTCTCCCCAAGTTTCCACACTTTTATTCCCCCTATTATCGATATGTATTGATCAATGAGAACTGCGTTCGATCTTTAGATCTAATGTGAATGTGTATTGAGTTAAACTGCAATTTAACAATGGTCAATCAAAATATTATATAATTAACTTTTGGATGGTACTAGTGAAATGTGATGAACTCAGAATTCATTTTTAATAGTTCAATGATACATTGGTCTGCTTAATTATAAATTTTAGAAGTGTAGGGAAGATGCACATTGTTACGTCCCAATCGACGAGATTTATCTATATTGATAAATAAGAATGTTAAGTTGACCACTGTTTAATGGTGACCAGACAGTTGAGAGATTTAATTTAACTTTATATCGCATCGTCTTATCGTCTATTTTTAGGCTTCCTATGAGTGTTTTCAAAGGGCAACAATGGATATCTGAAAATATTTTTTTAAATTTATTTTGATAAATATTTGCATACACTACCAAAATACGGCAACAGTGTTATTAGAATTAGATTTAAACTGGAAAATTTTAAAGTCACAATGAATGTGTTAACTTTTCAGTTATATCCAATGAATATAGCTATATGTTTTGTTATTGAATAGTATCGTTTGATTATATATAAAAATTCAAAACTTGGGTAAAATGTCTAAATTCATATTTCAATCTCTGACAATTATAATCTTATCTCTGTAGACATAATTACAAGTATGGATTCCAAATAAGGAGGAGGAGGAGGTATTGTGGTTAAAAGAAAAGTTAGCGATAGTTTTTAACGAAATCTGTCAAAGTGCTAAAAATAATCAAGTTTTCAACACTAAGGGAAAAAAGAGAAATCCACTCTTATAACATCTTTCCTAAAACAGAAATAAAAACTAACATTGATTTCTTTTTTAAAATAATAAATAAGACAAAATGAAAATTTTATCAACTTTTTCACAGAAAAAAACTAAAAAGCTTGTAAAAAAACTTAAATTGCTTGCGATCTCTACTTTATTTTATTAATATTTAATATTGTGAAAATAACAAGAAAAAAAACGTAATTTTTTCTTGATTTACTTTTTGTACAGATAAAGAATTTTATTTTATTCTAGAAATTTGTCGCATGATTAAAAAAAATTAAAGCCATTTGCTTTTTAACGCCAAAGTTAATTTCAAATATGACTGCATTTATTTGGACTTATTTTATATTAATTTATCACTAAAATAGAACCTAATTTGTTTCATTCCAGACATTTCTATTTTGCTGAAGCCCAAATTATATTCAATTCCATCAAACGTGAATAAAACAGTCTGCCCCATGTTAATTTATAATAATTAATATGCATAACATAAAATAAACGTGTCAATAACTATATAATCATTTTCCCCGTCTAAAGCCTTTTGAGTTTATAAGTGAATGAGTGTAACGTCGCAATGATAAAATTTGAATATTTGCTAGTCTCTCAATATGTGTCAAATAAGTCGCTAATCTGAAATTAATCCCAGACATAATTAAGATTTCGGAAAACAATATACTTTTCTCTCATAAATGGAGCTCTCAGTGACAGCTGTTGATCAGCAAGCTCATTTTTAAGAGAAAGATAAAGCTTTAGGGGATTTTCAATTAATTCTAAGAAGTTTCGCATAATTTTAATCGAATAATCTTCAAAGCCAAGTTATTTCTATCTCGACATTAAAGCAGCGAAAATTATTAATAGAATATTGGTGAAGCTTGACTCGAGTAAACAATTTCGTACATAACTGTTTCGTGAGAAGAATTTTACTAAAATTGTTTCGGCGTACCAATTAAAAACGATTTCTGATATAGATTTCTATGAATTGTAGATATTAATTGAACTATTTAACAGATAGTTTTTTGACTCTAGAATATTCACTCAAATAAATAAGTACACTATTTTTAGACCTACATATTCCAATAATTTTATTCAGCATAAATTTGGGAAATAAAATACTCCTGAAGACCTAGAATGATAACTGTTTACGAATTCCACTTACAGGAATATTTAAGTTCTTAATGACAAGAATCTAAGATGAATATGAAATAGTAAGTTGATGCCAGGTTTCTCTTATAAAATTATATAAAAAAAGTCTTGATTTCGAAAGTTCACCCTGATTTTAATTATAGTTAATTAACTAATACTGCATTTATAATATTATATGGATAATATTATAGAAATTGAAAAAGTATTGCACAGATGCATATATATTTATTTTAAAATTGTGTGTGGTAATTCGATTCAATGTAAACATATATGATGATTTCTAGTTTTATTTTTTGTTAAAATATGAGGGTGTAGATATAAGGGTTTCAGTTAATATGAAGATATTACATTAATAATAAAATATTTTTACGTTTAATTATGCAGTATTAGGTTATGCAGAAGTCTATGCAAAATTTTATTGAGTATATTTAGTACTAAATAATTTGAAACTATACGATGAATTTAATCTTTTTTTACCATATTTATCCTTCATCAATTCTTTAATATAATGGAGCCTTATGTATACTTAGAAGTATATACAAATATTTTAAGATAAAGTTTCAAAAACTAGCATTTGAGAATAAAAATTATTTTCGGAAGAAATGAGCAAAATAGGGAATGAAATTAAAACGATGGGAAAATTTTATTATGCTCTTCATTATCGATTCTTATGATTAATTTCTTATATATCATATGGGTTAACGCTTGCAAAGGAAATTAATATTTCATTCATAAGAGTTCAGTTTAATCATATTTACTTCCTGCTTTTGAAGCATCATGTGAGCTATTTTGGAATTCTATTAAGCTCTTCTGAAATCACAGAATTCAGAGCTATGGTCAGAGGATGATGTGACATTGAAGGGAAACTCCTTACCAAACTTACGTGCCACATCAGTTGGAGTATATTTAGCTTGGAACAGTCCCCTGGTTTTCTTAGGAAAATCGAACCTGGAAATATCCGTTTTCACAACTGATACCTTAACACTAGCTACCGTGCTTCTAAACTCTTTAAAAATAAGGAGTTTGAGTTTTAACTAATGTCAATTTTGTGTAGTATAATGTTATCGAAATAATTTTTAAATAAATCATGCGATAATTTACTGTTACTTAAAGCCGATAATTTAAGACTTTTTAATTGCTAATTAATGCATTTTTTATTTGATGAGATGATATTTAAAACATATAAAATACTTTTTCCAACTTAAAAACAAAATGTATAGTACTGATAAAATACATAAATATTGGTTTCTTTTCAAGAATATAATTTTTTGTTCTTTATTATGATTTCAAACTTTCCAGGGTTTGCATTTTCTTATGGTTATATTTTCTTATGGTTTCTTATTCTCTTAAGGATTTAAAATCTTTTCAAAAAAGAGATAAACAGAATTTCGTCGTTAAAATATTTCCTAATCAGTTCTTTGCCTACTTTTGAACCTATTTTGCCTGACGAACACATATGTAAATTGCTTTAACGTTACTTTATTTCTGGAGTAAATACAATCGCAATTGTTAAAATATTTTCCAAATCCTTATTTTCCAAACTTCTCTATTGATACTTTCGTAATTCATTAAAAGTAACCGTTTTTATATGATAACTCATACCAAAACTTTAAAATAAAACTTATTTCCTCCTGTCAGAATTTACCGATAAACACATTTATACAACTTCAAAAGCTGTTATACTTCTTAGGTAAATATGATCAAAACTTTGGAATCATATTTCCCACGGGACTGAACTGATCCAAAAAATAATCTCAGCCTACCTTAACAAAGCGTTTTTTCCTGGAAAAAATTCGTGTCAGGTTTAGATGATGTTAACAATCTCAGTAGTAGATAACGACAGGTACTTAATAACAATTTCTGCACCCAGCTTTCGCTTGACACCTGTGGCTTGTTTTCAGCAGTTTTGATTGATGGCTTCTCTCTATGGTCCACTGGAAAATTGTCTGGGGGGGCAGAAGGGGGAGAAGAAAATATGGAATCTCTCCACCTCTAGTCGTCTCACACTTCATAACGGTGAGACGTACTAGTTGTGGCAATAATGGAGCTGTTATCGTAGGATTCAATGGTGTGACTACATCTCGAACGATCCAGCGGTATGACAACCAATACCATGGCATTTCCCGAAGACTTGGCAGTTGGTTGTCAATAGTTGAGTTATCGGAGCTCGAGCTGAACGACCACGCAACCATATCGAACCAGAAGTGAAGGTGAAGCCAGGTTTTCATGGAGTAAAGAATGGGAAAGCTGCCATCCACTGATTTATCGCTCTATTTTTTTAGTAAGAGGAAAAAGGTATATGTGTCTCTTTATTATTTATTTTTTAAATTATAGCTGAGAATGTTGTATACATCTTTCCAAAAAGCGGTTTCACCATTTGTGTATGCATATATATGTCTAGCCATTCATCTTCGTTCAGTAAGTAGCTACAGCTCTCAGCGCGAAATTTCTGACAGACCATAAACATATTTCGTTTCGACAGCAGTGTGAATATTCAGGCAGAAATTCGCATTTTATGAATAACTGCGACGAGCAATAAATGTGAGTAAAACTTTTTCTACAGCTTCCGATGCATCGCCATTGCTTTTACTTGACATATTTCATCGTATCAACTTATAAAGCAGTGCAGGCACAATACGATAAGAAAATAAAACTGATGTGGAATATAATCTCTCAAAGAAGTGAGAATATTACGAAAGGGTGAATTTTGAGACAAGATACAGTTGCAGATATCATTTAAAAATTGAATCAATTAAAGTATAATTATGCTACAAATTTCTTCGATGTATCTTTGAAATGTAAGAGGTTTAACTATGAGATTTGTTTCGTAAATGAATACATGAATTACATATTTTAATTATATAGGAAGCCCGAATGCTTAAAATTTACAAAAAATATTCTAACAATAAAAAGCTGTTTACTAATATAATTTTAATTCTGCAATGTTTAAGCTTCTATGGCATCTTGATATTTTTAAACAACTTTTTAAAAACGCGGTTTTGACCAATAATGAAATTCGGCAGGCACTGAAAACAAATTTCTACTTTGTTTACATCACTGTAGAAATTGATAAGGAACTATACTGTCAATTCAGTAAGAAAATATAATCCGTCCTGATTGCAGCAACTTCATGCATTTTAATGATTTCCAAAAGTATTTTTATTTATTGTTTTGAGAATGCAGATTTGATAATTGGATAATTCATTCATAAAATATGTATTTCTTGAAACAAAACTAAGGCAAACTGATATTAATATTTTCTAAAAATATACATTTCATTTTCTTGATAAAATTATAAATAAATATTTTATATTTTTATTAGAAACTAAAGAAATATTAAGAATGTTTATCCAGAACGTAAAATTCATTAACCGAATAAATATCTTTAGTTAAAGAATAAAGAATAACACAATTTCTATAAACTTTATATTATGCTCTGGATTACCATTTGGATAAGAAATAAATATTTGACTTACTTAATTAAAAAAGCCTCCAAAATCCTAGAAGCCTTTAATTAATGAAAACACTTTTATTAAGACACGCATTAAAAGAAATATTTATTTCACCAAATCTGGAGATGCTTATAATTCACTAGAAAAACATAAATATCATTTATCTTACAAGCCAGTTCTTAAATTCACTTGGAACAAGGCACTTCTGGCAATGAGAATAGACTCGTGTTGCCTTTTTTTTAACCAATGCACCAGCAATTCCCTCGCAACGTCAACTTAAAAAGAAAACAAGTGAGTAAAAAATAAATGACAACTAGCTCGGTTTTCTTTTAAAAAATGCGTAGTAATTATAGGAGGAAAATCCATATCCATACTAGTATCTGCATTTTTAATCATCATTTTTTAATACCTGGAACCATCTGCGCCCTGAAATGAACAAGACAGCAAAATGATCCAGAGAGACGGCTACATAGAGGTGGAAAATGCATGTGTGTAGTTGTAGTATGATCGAAGAAGGACATGAAATTGGAGAGTTGACAAGCTCTCCAATAAAGGGATTTAGTGGATTATGGATAAAACAATGGGAGAAGCAGCAAGAGATTAATGAGAAATCATTATTTGATTGTTTTCCCGATAAACATATCCTGTCTCATAAATTTTTGCAACAACTTTTGAGTACAGAATTTCATTTAACTTCACGCAAAAGTAAGGTATTGGATTTCTTCATGAAAATGCGCTTGCAATAGATTGTTAATTTTTTTTAATCTAAAAAAAAGTATGACGCTCCAAATGTCCATTATATCTATACTGGCACTACATAGAAGAAATGATGGAGCAGCTTTCTTTAGATTATGTATTTTCGTAAATTTATGTGTTTTGGTAGAAAATCCATTTTCAATTTATTCTGCATTAGCTTTGAATATAATTTTAAAAATAAACAGTATTTCAATAAAACCGATGAAGTAGGTTTCACTTCTTTTTTACTCGCGCAGATTACCTAATATACTTTAATAATATCATATATCCTGTTACATTTTACTGCCTTTACTTTTATTTTGATGATTTTATACTGCAGCCTGATAGGAGGGCTTTTATAACCAAGCTAATCTTAAAACTTATTTATTATTAAAAAACCACTAACTTTGTTACAAAAGGATTAATTAAAAATTAAGGTGATAAAATCCCTTTTATTATAGAATTACGTACGTTAGCCAAACGATAGAATTTTGGTTTTCGGAAATAGAAGCATATGTATTCGAAATTGCTTGTGTCTAAGCATTCACGCTGTAAGTGAACATTTGAAATGCCCTTTGAGCAACTCAAAATAGGATATTATTCTATTAAATCAATTAATAATTGGTCTTTCAGAATATGAATTCTAATACTGTGTCTGGAAAATTTCTCACCATTGCAAATTACGCAAAATACTAAAAGAAATTATGCAGTGCATCATTTCACTTTTCTAATAAATGAATCAAATTCAAATAATTTAAAATTTAATCAAACATTATAAATGTAAAGAAGAGTGTCAATTTTGTGAATTTTAACACATATTTCTAGCATGCTAGTTAAGAAAAAGCTCCATGTAAATTGAAATATCAATATATATTTACTTTTCTTCTGTATGTCAGAAAAGTTAACTTGTATAGAATTTTCTAGAGGTTCTTTTTCCGCAAATGTTTCCGTTTTTAAATAATTATTTCTACTTCCAAAAAAAATTTTTAATCATAAAAATGTTCAAAATGATTCAGATTTAGCCTGGAAATTGAAACTAAAAATTAGGGTTTTTAGCTTCAATAATTTTTAGGAAGACATTTAATTTCAGCATATTATTTTTGAGTAGCAAAAAATTTCTAAAAATACAAATTTATTAGAAAAAAATTTATATTTATGAACAGAAGAAAAAAATCTTAAACTAATAATGATAAATAAAGTGAAATAATGGAAAAACAAAGAATAAGAAACAGCATCTTCAGTAAGTTAATAAATTTAACCAACTACAATGTTTGATGCACTGTGGTTCAGGATCGTAAATTGTGTTGAAGGTAAAAAGTATATTTTTTCTAGCTTAATATAAAATAATCAATGAATTTATTTAAATTCTTATAATAAGGCAATTTTTATTGTCAAATTAGTTTTTCTACTTTATGAAATGCATAAATGCATCAATTATTTTTATTATTTTTTAAGTTAGCTTTGATAATTTAGTAAAAAATTAATGAAATTAGTTTCCTATTTTAATTTTGTAATTATAGGAGAAATAGTAAAGCAGAAAATTTTGCATTGCATAAATATTATTTTAGAATAAATTAATTATAATTTAAAATTTGATTCATAAATTTTTTAAAACGTTTTTCTTTCCTTTCTTTCTTTTTTTTCACTTTTCTTTCTTTCTTTCTTTCTTTATTTATTTATTTTTTTTTTTTTTTTGAAATTCGAAACGTTGATTTTGAGATCGTTCGATGAAATATCTCAAATGAAAAATATTTATGCAAGAAAAAAATATAACACATGAAAAATATCATAGAGATATTTACCGGGTATAAAAAAGAGCGTTAGCATAGAAAATAAACATAAATATTGAATTAGACCCAAACTCGTTATATATACCCAATTTTTCTCATTAATTGATTTTAACTATGAAAATACACAGTTTTGACTGATTTCTGAAATTAATTTCCCTAGAAAAATTGAAAATTATATTTTATTCAAACAAAAGGAATACTACATGTTGTTTCTTTGCTTAGGTCCTTTTTATTATAAAAGAAGCTGAACAATTAAATTCTTTACAATTTATATTCATTATTTTTAGAACTTCGTCGTTGATTGAACAATGAAAAAAGGATCGTTTAAGCTTCAATTCGTTTCAGAGGAGTTATTTTTTTTTGTGAAACATATAATATTCTGAACAATATTTTATAAAAGAAAACATAAAAATAGAAATATAAAATTAATCTGTTGAAAATCTTCGAATTCTTTCATAGAGATTTCTAGACAAAAAAAGTCTCGCATGTTGCACTAAAGGATGAAATAAATATATTCAATGTAGTATAAACAGAGCCCTTCTATAATAAATAATTTTCTCTCAAAAATTATAAATTTATCACACAAGACGTCCCGTATTTTTCATAACTGATTGTTGGGTATTATTTTTACTTTGAAAAAATTGAAAACCATTTTGCTACATATATATATAATAGTTAACCGGATCCTCTGTTTTTCTTTCATCTTATCTTTTTGCAGATAAATCAAGCTAGAAAATTAAACTCTATGTGATTCATGTTCTCCAAGATGTCTCGATGCTGGGTGAAGATTGAAAAGAAAGAGGAGGGGTAAAAATCATCAGAGTTGAAATTTGATGAATGACTCCCGCGTCAAGTGCTCCTATTTCATTTTCGAATAGGACATTTCATTTAGAAAGAAAATAGACTAAGACAAATTCTGGGGCAAAGAGCAAAATTTCTCAAATAGAGTCACGGAACAATTGCCTCCCGGGTATGGAACATGATGAAAAAGTGAAGAAGGGAAATAAAGAGAAAAAGAATAGATGAAATGGATGTTAAGACACTTTTGTTCTTTTAAAACCCTCCAAACCAAGATTGCAAACAGGAAAAAAATTAAATGCGAAATGATTGCAGGTTCTATTTTTGGTTGATTAAAAAATAAAACCTTCGATCACTCAAGAACCCCCGACAGCAGATGGGAGAGTGCGAGACAAAACTTATTGGACAGATATGATTCTTTGATTTAGCTTTCGCATTTCATTATTTTTGGTAGGACATAAATTTCTTCAGAAAATAATCGTTGGTATCTTAAAGAAAAACTATCCATGAAACGTGGCTTGATTTTTGATATTGACTCTTTCATTGCTCAAGTAGAACCATTTCAACAAGATAAGGATATCAATATCTATCATTGTTTTGACATTTTTTAGCTAATAGAATTAAAGTTAAATTAAAATTAAGCATAAATGCCGTATTTAAATACTTAATTTTACAATAATAAAAAAAATCAAGTTAAAAATATTTTTTGATTTTATTTCTAATACGACAATTTATATCCATTTTAATGGGGAAAGTGTAAATGTTATTTTATTTTTTCAATGTTGGTCATTAATTTTAAAATTTTCCTACGGAAATATTTCATCGGACCCCATCCAAAGAAACTTTGATTCCAATGTTAAATTCCCAAATTTTCATCAATATTTCAAATTTAGCTATACATTTTCTCCCAAGTTCTTTCTTTATTTATCTACTCACAATTTATCTTTCTTTGCAATCTTCATTCTCAATTTGCCTTAAGAAATTTGATTTTCGAAAACTATTTTATAAGAGAAAATGTAATGTCAATTGTCAAATAGGCTAGAATTTCGGCCTTTTTCACATTTTTTATACTTTTCTAATTTCAATAAATGAATAAGATTCTTGAAATTTAATAAAGTTTTTATTTGAATACCAAAAAGCAAAAATTATATATGCACATGTTTTTAAATTTTAAAAAGCTCGATTAAAATACCTAATGCACTGAAATGAATAAGGACTATGTCTATTTCATTAATATATAATTTAATTCTTTCAAAAAATCTTTATATATTAGTACAGCTTATTAATGAAATAAATACAAATTAACAGATTTAAATGCTGTATTTGTTGGAAACTTATAAGCATTTATCATCAAATTGCCGTTTATAATTTATTTCCGAACTTAACGAATATTACTTTCTTGCATTTGTTAAATTTCAAAAACGATATGCGCATACGTATGAAATTGAAAATATAATGAAATAATAAATATATATTTGAGTTTGAAATATGCGAAGGATTATTCATGAGTTTGGAGAAAAAATAAATGTTAAAGAATTTGAAAAAAAAAACTTGCTAACTAATGACTAGACAACATTTTCACTCGCCGCCTTTCTGATAAATAAATTATCAGTCGAGAGTACAGTTGTTATTAGTAATTTAATACCACGAAATATAGAAATCCAAAGTACCGTGTTCATAAATATAATTTCAAGATAATTGGAGCAAATAAACAATGAGTTTAGAATTTTAAATTATATAATATCTTAAGGTTCTGGCAATTCCTTAAATTAGTTCCTTAAATCTAACTGAAATAAACGTTTCGTAAAATAATACGCATAACGAATCAAATTAGAATTCATAATTTATGTTTACAGGCAACATTCACTATACATATCCCTATTTCACTTGATTGCAAAATAGTTTCATCACATTCAAAATATGAATCCTCCTCCTTTGAGTTGCTTCCTAAATATATCCTGAAAGCATTTGACAAGCACCTAAAACTACTCACCAAATACCGTAAACGTAATGTCAACACAGCTAATTAACAAGCAGAGAGAAAATCAAAATAGATCCAAGTACCCTTCGACAAGATCAAATATTCTAATATGTATATCAAGTGGATTCGAACAATACCCACAATAATTTAATCTGACTCTTAGCAAGCGTAGAAACGATCGGCTCAGAGAGACCACGAACTAACTTATTTACGATTGAGATATTATTTGATTGAGCAGACCAAGTTTCGAAGCTGACCAGTTTCTGCATCCAACTAGCCCTGCTCTGATTTTAACTCGGATCGATGCAATTTAGAGAATCTGTTGAAGTGACGCCTAATGAGAAGGTATCCGGACGGTACGGATTAGGGCATTGTCGGATAACGATGATCTCTGAATTTCACGCTGAACGTTAGGATAAATTATTTCAGTGAGCGGATTTGACACGATTGCTAACTTAGTAATTATATGACTATTTGCATGACGTTCTCTGAATTGACAGTTGCTGCTGTCCGGTCCTTGTGTTTAGGAATATTATACATAACCTTATGCACTGGCAAAGGTAGGATTCATTTTCCTGTATAAAGATGAAAATTACCTAAAATTTGTGTAAAAATAATTATTTTTATAGAAAATATTGCACTAATAATAATGGACTTTCAAAACTATTTCCAGAGCATTCTCTAAAAAATCCCGTTACTGTCATCCGAACCTGATGTTTAAGACTACTTTATACATCCTTATTACATTCGTAGTATTCACAGTCAGATTAAAAAGAGCAAAATAATAGAAACTCATGTAAAAAATAATTTCTTTCAAAATTTAATAACTGAGTTTTAGTGTATTAGATATTCATCCTGATCTAAAAATTCTGTTCACTGAGAAATAAATAAATTCAGTAATTCCTCAATGATTTTTTTGAGAAAAAAAATCAAATTTATGAAGGGTTTTCTTAACAAGAACATATTTCTTACAATAATTTTATCTGGAAATCTTCTGTAGGTATCTTATACTTTCAATTTATACTTTCATGTGGATTTGCCGCTATTGATCTAAACATTTTTTTTCTTTCAGAAAACTATTGGTATTATTTTATTCAAATAATTGTCGGCGTAAATTAGTTTTCATTTCCATATAAAAAATATATAGTTTTTATTCCACGAAATTATATGATGAATTATGTGGAAAAATATGCAAACCCACAGTGTTAACTTCCAAAGAATAAAATACAAGTCAAATAGTAAGGATATAAATATGCGATATTACCTAACAGCAAACATAAAGTTTGAGTTTTACCTTTGTGCTAGAAAAAAGTTTTGAATTGCAAAAGAACAGGTGTAAACCAGTGGCTTGCATAGTTTTAATCTTTATCAAGAAAATATAATGAAATCCTATGCTAAGGGACAAAGTAACCTAAAACACAGTTAAGAAGTCCAAAATAGTATTATTTTGTGTCACATCAAGTCTAAAATAATATTATTAATTGCAAATTAAGTACTTGATAAATTTTTAACATTTATCATCATAAGAATTTAAAGTTTTATTTAATTTGTGTTGAAGAAGTAGAACATTTGACGTTTTAAACTCAGTATTTTCATAATTCGTAGTTAGAATATACGATAAATAAAACTTCATACATAAAATACTTACAGCATATTAACTTTAAAATATTTTAAAAAGAGGAATTACACAAAAATAATAATTTTGGCAAACAAAAATGATTTCTCTATGAATAAGGAAAAACACTGATTTGATTCATCTTTTTTCTTTAGCTCTGAATTTTTAATATTCCTAGATTCAGTGATAAAGAATAAGATACAAATCTACATCTTTTTCAACGACAGTGCACACTTCTAAAAGAAGACCTTATGAGCTTATGGTCTTGTATCATATTGGTAAATTTGATATAGAAACCAATTCAATAAAAAAGGTACATAAAATAATGAACCAGAAATATATAATAAAATACTTGTGAAACTAGAAACTATACACAAAATTTCTCGGAAAAATTAATAAGAATGTCGGATTTATATTTTATTTTAGATACAATGTCGTAACAGTTATAATACTGCAATACCTTTTAAAATGTTATCAAAATAAAGCAATCTAACATTCTAACTTCTGGAAGTTTTGTTATTAGAAGCAATTATTTTGCAGTCAGAGGAAATTTTTCTTTAGGGTAATTAACATAACACTTTAAAAGCAAGCATACAAAAAATTCTTATAATGGAAAATTTTAATTTTAAACGCCAATTTTCTTTCTTTCTTAGTAGTTTTGCTAAATAGATTTATATATCTGATAATAAGAATAAGAAAAATTTTAAAAGCTTTGCTGATTCATTTTCATGTTTTTTTCACTTAATTATTTTAGCTAATGTAATAAACCAATCATTTAATGTATGACAAGCTTAATAAATATAATCATTTACACTCGGAAGAGTAATTCGATGCGTAATTATTCATCAAGGGCTTGCTTAAGGCTCCGATATATAAATATATATATTTGGTATAAATTTCATTTCCCCAAAACATCACTCTACAAGTTCTTGCCACTCTGTAGATATTTTAAGCAATCAAAAAGAGGTCAAAAGAATGCATCGTCTTAAATGGCGCCCGAAAGGAGGTATCCGAGTGCAGAGAGTTAAATAAACAAAAGTTTGAAAATTGTCTTTGTTTTTATTATATATTAAAAATATTAGCTGAAGAAAGGATTATCTAATTATTTTAGATAATTATAGATATTAATAATTTACACTCAAGCCAGGATATGTCAAATCAATTTAAATATTCTCATAAAAATTTTCTCTATTGGTACAGAAATATTATAAATAAAATATTGTAAAAAACTTATTTTGTTACGAAGTTTTTGCAAATCTTTCTTTAAAAAATCTCCTTTCAAAACTGCTTTTGAGCTTAAGTATTTATGATACTGAAAATAAATTCATCACTTATTGAAGTAAAATTCGAATTCAGTATAGATATAAATATACATCTAAGAAAAAACTCCCTTTCAATTTATTCCAAAATCTGAATTAAATAAATACATGAAATTACTTAAAAAAAGAATTGAAAACAACAAACCTCCTTTCAAATCCTGAAGCTCCATCTGCTTTTCAAACGTATTAAAGAAATAGTTATGACAAGCAAATGCCTCGAAAGAAATAACTTAATGTAAAACCAAACAACAATAAACAAAAACGAGGAGAAAAAACGTTATTTCATTGTTTTGAAATCACCGAGATTTGATTATGTTTGTTTCGGGGAAAAAAAGTCGAAATAATCTAGTCTCAAGTACAGGTTAACTAATACAAACAAAAGTGAAACGAAGAATTTTTCTATTAAAGGTTTAAAAATAATTTCTCAATATGTGGTTTGTCCAAAATCTAATTTTTCTCTGCATGGTATCAAAATTCCAGGTGTAAGTTTAATTACTGAGAAGAAGTAGTAAAAAAGGGAAGAGGGTTTTTTTCATTAAATCATTGGAAATAGTAATTATTAAAAACCCGTTTTCAGATTTATTAATATTTGAAGAGAGCATCCCTTTTTTATGACTTCAAAACACATGTCATCCGAGAAGAATAACATATATTTTGAAAAGAACAAATAAAAAAAATAACTATTTTTTTTCATTAGTATCCCAGAAATGACATCAACGCCCGTAATTGGCAATTAGGAAGACAAATGAGAAACCGCGCTTAGGAATTTTGTTAAAAAATTGCATAAAAACTCAAGTATAAAAAGTACGATAGTGAATAGAAATTATTTCACGAAATAAAGCTTCGCTTTATAATGAAAATACCTGTTTCATAAGGAGCAGTTTCGCAAAAATAATAGCGGTTATAAACGCACAAAATGATCGTTTTTTCTCTGTTGTATACACTCGGTATAGTGTAATTAAACCTTGCAGATTTTAGCTTTCCTAAGTGACTTCATTAAGCCAAAGCAACGACGATAACTTTATTTATCGATAATTTGGAATGCATTAGATGTAAATTAAAATTTTTTGCTTCTCTTGTGAAAAGGAGTGAAGCAGCTGAGTTATTTTCAAGCTTCATTAAGCTGTAATTTGCCATTTTTGAGAGGACGTTTTTCTCCTTGGTATTCATCTAGTACAAAGGGTGCAAGGACCTTAGTGAAATAAAAATAACATGCATTACGCTTGATTTAACAGGAGTATTATAAAAACGTTATACCTGTGATCGCATCGTTTTTATTCAAGTACCTTGCCAATAAATTATTCAAGTATGTCCTTGTTGAAAAATGTCCGTTCCATTGCAATAAATGATGCAGTTTATCAACATGACTCATTTTATTCAACAAGTTTCTTACCGAGTAGCCTATCTGAATATTAAACAGAGCATTATCTTTTGAATAGTGTGGGTTTAAAGGAAAAATATTTCATATAATTTTAAGAAATAATTAATAAAAAGTTATTAAACTTGCATTTACTATATAAAATTTTTATTGATTTGAAAACTTTAGTTTAAATAAATATTTATTTATACATCAATTTACCGATATCCATGACGAAGAAATTGATTTTGTTAATTTATGCTTCTTTATAAACATATTTTGGCTGATACAATAAGTATTTTGTTGAAAGTTGGCATATATGTTTTACATCATTTTTTACTACGCTGGGATTCAGCCGAAAAATTAATTTCTTCAATTGCTCAATATTAGAGTATAATGATTTGTTTTGAAATTTCAATTCAAACAATGTTTCGATTACCAAACTTGTAAAAGAATAAAATATGATGTAAGCGATAGACAGGTTCGAATTCAAATGAATCTAATTATCATTGTTGGTAAATCCCATTTATATATCATTAACTAACAATGGAATAGAAATTTAATTCCAATATTTATTTATTTTTTTATTGAAAATACTTTGTATGTTATATTTTTTACCGCTTTTGTCAAAGTATGCCACATCTCCTGTTAAGCTTTGTACTTGAATGTAAGGAATGTAGTATATATTTCGATATATTCACTATGCCCATTTGAGTCTAAAAACAATTTAATACAAATTTACAAACTTCATGTCCAAATTGCATGTCAAATTTCTTTTATCTATTTTGCAGCGTCTATAAACTATTGCGCTCATATATCTTTGAATAGATAAATCATTAAATAGAGAGTATTTTGATAGATTTGGTTCAAACTTTAACAAACAGGCATAATTACGATAGTAAAACACAGACTCATTTCATTGATATAGATATCTATGTTTTAGATTTATTATGTTTATGTACACTAGATAGATAGAAAAGTACTTTCTATGAGGATTTAATCCAAAATTTAATAGAAATCAATGACTTGCCAAACACATGCAAGTCCACTAAATTTTACTTTCAATTTTTTTTACTTTAAATTTAATTATAATTTATAGTTTTATATTATAGTTTAACTTAAATTTTAATTTTAATTAATATATATTTAATTTATACTAATTACTAAATGTTACCTTTCTAACATTCATTTAGAATGTTGACGTCCACTTACTAAATTTTATCTTTCTAGCAGTTTCATTTTTTTTAAATCATGCTCACTAAAGGAGTGATCGACAGACGAATATAAATCCAAAATTAGGTTTTAGAGACCAAAAGAGGAATTAAATGAATAATTTCATTAAAAATTCTCGGTGAATGTTGTATTGGTTAGAATTTTTTTTAATTTTTCGCATGCAGGAAAGTAAAACATAATAATATGGACTCACTGGTTGAATATATCTACTATTTATTCATATTCAAATATTTTATTAAGTATAAAATACTTTTCAAACAGATTACGTTTGTTGTGGATGCTGAAATAATCCATTGATTTTTTCAGGGGGCATAAACAGAGTATTTTCATCTTTGATCTTTCTCAGTAGCATTTTTATTAAATTATTCTTTAGAATTTTATAAATCATAGCATTTGACGAAATATATTTCCTTTAGTAATTGTTTTAGAAAATGCTGAATCATTTAGAAACTTTTATTAATCTATAAAATCTATAAATTTCTACGAAAACGTTTTATGAATATATTTCTAAGTCATTAAAATATTTATTATATATTTACTAGCAATATAAAAAGCTATCTTTGGTCGATTAAGATACATTCAATGTGTTTTAAGCTTTTTAAGCTATATGGAGGCATGTGAGTTTCATTAACTGAAAAACAGATATTTATAGATTGAAATATTCATATCTTTATTCCAGATGAAAATTAGAGCCAAATATATTTTTTAAAATAATAAGAAATTTTAATAAAACTTATCCTAAGCCGGAAAAGCATTTGAAAAAAAAATTGTTTGAATATTTGAAAATTTATAAAACAGAAATTTGTAAGAGATTAAATAATCTAAAATGAAATATTGAAATATTTAAAAAATTAAGAAATTGGCCTTTAAATATTAACATAAATCTGCTTTTAAGATATTATTAATTCAATTAAGGTAGAAGAAAAAATCAGCGAAAATTAGCTCACCATTATCACTTTAAAATTTCTGTATGTTTTTACACTTTATAATATATATATTATTAAATTGAAAAAAAAAAATGATTTGAAAAGAATTTTAAGTTAAACTTGAAAGCATTTAGAAAATCGAAGCAATTTCAAAATATTAAATATCTATAATGTTAATACTATGCTTAATTCAATCTTATAATTCTTCTTATAACAATTAAAGATAATTTTGTATTGTTATTGTTTACCTACATAATTTTTTTAAAAATTTCTCACTATTGATTACATTCTGTGCCAATAGGATGTAGGATGCAGATCAAACAAGGCAATAATTAAAGAAAATTAATAAATTTGGAAAGAGCTTTCGGAGACAATCTGGTATCAAACTCGAAGACATTAAATCTTAAAATCACGCGCACTATAGCTTTGTATATCTGAATTCTTAAAATTACATAGCAGTGGAATTAAGCTAACAGGGATGGCCTTAAATCATTGTTGAAGTTACATGAGCCTTTGTTCCTTCTGAACATGGAAGATGAACATTAATATTTTATTGGATTCATGCTTAATTCTGAATCCCTTTGAATCAAAATACCTCGGGCAGACAAACTAGGTCATTTATTCGCATTATTTATTGTAATTAAGTTTGATGCAATAGGCCTTCACTTTTTTTAATTCCAGTTTTATATGCCAATTACATTAAATCTTTGGAGATGGATGCATTAAAAATCGTCACAACCTTTTCTTACTTTTTATGATTGGTAAGATATATCTTATCCAATCTTGAAATAATGGAATTACTCATAGTCATATTGTTTGATATTTAATTTAAAGTTTTTCCTTCAGTTGTAAATTCATGAATAAGGAGAAAAAAATGTGTACAAATCAAAACACATCAATCCTACATTGTGATGTGTTTTGATTTGTTCACATAGACAGAACATATTTTGTCATTCATAACTGTATGGGCTGTTTATAATGAATGAATAAATTGTTCAATAACAACAAAACCATTTTACTTGGTAATTTACATTTACTTTGAAGCTATGAAGGGGTGGGATCATATATGTATCACAATCTAAAAAAAATATTAGAATTTTATTATTTTTTAGTTTAAATAATGTTTTATGTAAAATAATGATTTTTTAAAAAAATTATAATAATTTTTTTTAACCAAATACTGTTTTTTAAGCCAGGTGCCTCAAATTGTTATTGGTTTATTAGGATATGTATTATGCACATGACACACATTAGCTTTTTTAATTAGCGTTATAAGAAAAACTGAGAAATATGCATCAAAAATTAATTATTTTCCGCAATAGGTATCTCCGTCCATGATTTGATTTCTATAATATGAATGGTTAATTATTTACTATTAGAGTTTGGACTATAGCTTCAAAAAGGAAATAATAAGTATCTTTACTAGTAAAGAAGTTTTGATATTGACCCTTCCTTCCATGTTTCTAATAAATCTTTAATGGTATAAGATTAGTTTCGTTAAAAACCACAGACTAAATTAGAAAATCGTTTCAAAATTTAACTTTTTAAACCTATCTATCTGGTAATATTTCAAATTCTTATGCTTAACATAAATGTGCCTTTTGTGTGATACATATGGTCTTGGAAGCAAAATAAAATAGAATATTTTGTATATGCTGTTAACCTTATTTGTAAAAGGTGACATTGAATCTTCAGTAATTTAGTTCATTTAGATCATTTTATATTTAATATAAATAATTAAAAACGGAATGAATGGAATATATTAAGTTAAAATTGGGGTTTAAAAATTGGATATTTTAAATTCTCTGAAATTTTTGGATTTCATGCATGATTTCGGAAATTTAATCTCTGATGGAATTCTGTGTGAGGTGGCTATTCTAGGTATTTATGTTCTCCCATTTATAATTTCAATTCAAAATCTCACCTCTAATTACTGCTATAGCTAATTTCTACTGTATATTAATAAATCGGGTCCTTTCAGTTTGCCTTTGAGTATATATCTCGAATTACTATTGCTCACAATAGGCTTTAGTGGTCATTTTTTATGTTTTTTAAAGCTATAAAAATATTTTAGAAAATTCTAAGAATATATGAAGATCTTGCCTCACTGGAACCAAAAAAAAAATGCTATCCTCACACTATTGTTCATAATACAGAAAATCGGAAGATTCCACACCATATCTTGTTCTAAAGGGATATTTAGATTTTCTTTATTTTGGTGATACACAAAGAGGAAAAAGAACTCCGATTCCCTTTAAATTTTTCTTTTTGTAGAGAAATAAGAAAAGAACCTAAATTTTTAAAAAGAAGCATTCAAAACCACAGCTAAAAACTCTGCAAAGTAGCTGAAATTGATAGTGACTTAAAAGAACGTGTGTTTAGAAGTAAGAAATGCAAGTTTTTTTCCTGATATGTATCAGATACTTACAGTTTGTGATAATATCGATACCTTTTAATAGTCAATATATCTTTTCTCTTTTTTTAAATCAACGTAGAGCTTCTATTTTTAAATGGTTCCTTCCAATTCTTTACTCCAAAGAAAAAATACCTTCCAGTTGTTTTAAAAAGAATTATTTGTCCTCGCGGTACATTTAAGGATCCTTGGAACTACCGAAAGACCCCAATGATTGGTAACTTCAGGACGTAAAAGAAAGCGCTGAATGAGAAATTTAGAAAGAATATTCCGCCGCCTTATCAGAAAAGATCAGTTCCTGACGTCATTTAAAGCACCTTACCAGTTTCGTCATTTTTATGAACGACTAATTAATGCAAGTTCCCTCTGTAGTCTTTGCTGATAAGAATTTTCTCAATCATACTCAGTCGTTGCACAAAGCGTGAGATGTGAAACGAATCGTCTAATAAGCTTTTATAGAGGAATTCGACAATGCACTGACCGCGTGTTTTTATCGCTATAGAAAGTTACTGCGCATCTGTTGAAAAGTTTCTCATTTTTTGTGAAAAGAATTCTATTGTTCTTGTCGTTTCATTCTTCATTTTTCCAGATGTTTTCTCAGAGATTGCTGTCTTCTGAAAAGTGTTACGAGTTGCATTTTAAAAAGAAAGATAGCTACAAGAAAACTAAACTATTTGTTTTTTCTTTTAGTGACAAGAAGATGTAACTTAGCTTCAAGAAGTATATTTTCCTTACCTTGCAGTCAATCTTGTATTCTTTATTGTATTCTTAGTCCATTACAAAAGAATCATATCTCAGGAAAGTTATTTCATTTAGAAGCGTACAGAGTTCTATTTTCATTTGTGAAAATCTTTTTTCAGTAAAATGCTCATGTTCTCGTATAAAACTCCAGTATTTTTATGTGCCACTTTTATAAAAAGTTTTGAAGAGCTGTTCGATATTTTATGATCTTCTGGAGGTTTTGGGTTTTCTAGAATTTTCAATAAAGAAGGAATATTTGTAAAAAAGTATTTACTATTATACTTTTAGTTTTGCATATAGTTCTTTCTCTAAGGTCTGAATCAAAATTACTAATTTCGTTGAAGCTGAAAATGTAAACGTTATTTTCTTTTGATCATCAATCATGTTTTATGTTCTAAATAAGCATTTTGAGATAAAAATCGTGGTTTAAAATTAATTTCATCATAATCCTTATATGTTTGATTAGTTATCAGTATTATGCATTTGAGTGGCAATCTGAAAAATTATAGGGATTATCCGTTTCTAAAGTAAAGAATATCTATGATTGCTATATACAAATTGCAAAGATTCGTAGAGTAAAATGAATGATTTTTTTTCTTCGGAATATAAACCTGAATATGCCTTTCTAATGTGATCGAGGGTGTTATTATTTTAAGAGAACATTTGGCAAACAATGAATAAGTCAATGCAAAATGATTAATCGGCCTTCAAATTATCAGTTTTGTAAAATTTCAATTTTTTCCTATAGAAAGATAACATACATAACTCTCTTATCGCCTTGATTGCAGCTGTTAATTTTTTAAGAACACCTTTAATTTAGAAAAATGCACAGATATAAATACATCCAGAACATGAAACTTGATTTGTTGTGGACCTGGTTCTTTTAAATGTCTTTTGTTAAATTGCAATCCATGAAGGAAAACTAAGAGATTCCTTATACATTTACTTTGCTCGTGTTTTCAAATCTTTTTAACCGTTAATGTATATTGTGACAATTTTTGATATTTTCTTTCCCTCTAATTACTAGTTTTTAATGAAGGTAAAAACTTACCAATAAACTACAGATGACAGGGACATTTTATAACAAAGATAGGATTCCATTGGGTACAGTAAAATGAATCTTAATTATTAATTGGAGTACATAACTATAAAAGTCAATTTCTTTTCTGTTTAGTTTTACTAACTATTTGAAATACATGCCATAACTATTTTATAATTGTTTTGATTTGGAAACATGGTCTTGACCCAACATCTTTTCTCTAAATTCTCGAATCACTTCAATGAAAAGATATTAAGGTCAATGTTAAATATGATATCTTACTCTCAATGTCATATTTAACTTTGATCAGAAATCTGTTTCCTGAGGATCTTTAATTATGATTTTGAGTCTTGTACTGAATAGTCCAGATTTACTCCCAGAATTTCACAACATATTAAGTTTTACAGATATGTGACTAAAATCCTATTTTAGTTATTGAGCTATTACTACAAAAAGCAACTTAATGTATTCAATTCTAATGTTTTAATATTAATTACTTATAAAAATAACGTATTGGTAATTAAAGATTCAATAAAAGACCTAGATACGATTTATTAATTGTCAATTGCCATACTATCGGCTAATGATAAAAATTAACATTACATTTTTTGAACAACATTGTAATTTAGAATGGACTCCATAATTTGGAATCATATCTAGATGAAGATTATTAAACACTTCTCATTTTTATTGTTCTTTGCATGTAAACGTTAATTTTCTAACACGCCTTCTTTGGAATGGAAAGCAGACATTGTCATGGGCTATAAACAAAAAAAGCAATTTCTTTTTAATATCATTTCGGCTCTTTAACATCTAACCTATCTAAAACATTAAATTCTTGTTATTGAGCAATATCCTAATTTGTAGATGTTTTAAATTAGATTATTTAAAATACAATTTTATTTAAATCGTATCGTTCATTTACATTTATATAGGAGTCATTGTTTTTAGAATGTGTGGCACTTAATTGTAGTTTGTTCTAGCCCATCCAAGAAGAATGAAATTAATCAAATTACAGCGTTTGTAAAAAGAGCATCCTAGCACCAAATGAAAGACAGCCATCAAGTGACAGAAGTTTGTCCCGCAACATGTGCAATTTTCATTGGCTCACGTCTTTCTTCCGGAAAGAAATTGCATCTCGCCAGGTTGATTAAAAAACGATACTGTCATCATAAAAGGAGAGAGTAATTCCCAAAGCGCCACTTCTCTCCAGGCTAGATATTTTACACAAGAAAAATTCGATTAGGTCTGATGCGACAGTTAAAAAGAGCGAACCCAATCCAAATTGGTTAACTCTTAATACGACTGCTCATATGCATATATGGATTTCAGCAGGGGCTAAGAAATGATCAATGGCTACATTTTAACACGTGTAGTACTCGGGTATTTTACACGGCTCGCAACACCGACGATGAAAATTCGACACAAATCGAGAGACACGATATGCTTGAATGTTTCCGCTTGCCTTTTCCTTTTTAACCCCAAAACCAGTCGATATTCTAATTAACGATCCAGTGCTGCTCGAAAATTAGCTGGATTTAGAGCAGGGTGTCGTTCTCTACACTCTCCACTGTAAGCCACGAAAGCAAAAGGAAAATCAAGTTAGAAAATCAGTGCAGTTAGGTGGGGGAAGGAAAAGCAAGCCCAGCAGACAGGATGGAAAGACGAAAACGAATATGGCTTTATCGATTTTTGATTAAAACCCTCCACGTTCGTCATTATTGAACGGTTCTTTCCCTGCGACTACAGCGAATTATGTTCGGCATATTATTAAAGAAAATTGATTTAAACATCGATGGCACAAATGACACTAAGAGGTGGGGGGATTCACTAGGACGTGATTGCGAAAAGAGAAGAGGGTGTGCTTCGAAAATCGGGAGGCAAATGTTCAATAAAATCTCTGAAGTGTCGCCAAAGGTTAGGACTGATGATATGTCTTCTTTCTACGAATGGTATTGGCGGAAATATCCCCTGGCATCTTTTTGTGTTTTGCGAAATCTCATTCTATTGTGTCCACAGAAACTTTGCAGCCAGCCTGGCTTGCGGGATCAGAGCTTTATTGGCCGCGGGCATTTCAAGCTGTTGGATTTGTGTAGTTTGAATTTAGGTAATAAATGCCAAGTTAACTGTCATTCATTTCAAAGTTGTGAAAATATTTCCTATTGTACAATTTCCAATTAATTTTTAAATTTCACTGTCTTACTTAATTGGTTTCTTTAATTCTTCAGTGCAAACATTTAATTAAATAAATAATTAAATTTAAAGAATTTCAAATTTTTTTATTACACTTGAACATTTAAAAAAAATTGGCATCTCATAAAAAAAGATTGAACAATAGAAAGAAACGTCTCAATACAATTGTAATTTTTAATCATTCATAATAATAAAATAAAGTCTTATTCTTTAGCTAGTGTGTTTTATCTTTCCATTAGCAAGTAGTATTTTAAAATTTTACATTTTGAAAAATGAGCATGTCCCAGGTATATAACTAAATCTTCAAAAATGTAGAGCAAAAAAATATAATTCTTTTTAAAAGGCATAAAGACTCTTCGGGTGTTTTCAGCAAAAAAAGTAATTTTTATGAAGATGTCTACAACTTTTGCTTTTTTGTATACGAAGTATAGAAGAAGAATTTTAATTGTCAAAACATTTAAACTGGAGATTTTGATGAAATTTTAAATTTTCAAGTTACATAGCCTCCCTCCTCCAAATAATTTTATTAGTATTATGCCGATTTGTCTGTGATCATAAAAAAAACTTTGAGCTTGACAGATGAAATTTGGTCAATGGACTTTCTGTTTTCTGTTGTTTATTTCTATCAAAGTTTGGGTGAAATCCGTTCAGAGAAATTTTTTCTGTTTGCTTGTGCGATTAGAAGTTATCTCAATAACTCCAAAAAGGAAAGATATCGGAAAATAAAATTTTGTGCATATGTTTAGCATATATTGTAAAAATAATCCTTAAATTTTTAAATAAATATATCAAAAGGAAGAAGTCTGACTTTTTGTGCTTTCGCATACACGTAAATATAATATCTCATAAATGCAATGATTTAAAACAACGAAATTTGATATGTTAATTTGTAACAGTAGTTCCATGTCAAATCTTGATTTCAGTCCAAATCCGGTATGTCGGGTAAGAAGTGTCCGAAATACATATTTTCAAGATAGATTCAATAAAAATGTAAAATTTACAAGGCAGATAAATCATTCGTAATATTGTTTTCTAACACCAGACCATTAAACAGTATGTGAAAAATTTCTTTCAGAGCCCTCCAGATAGTTCATTTAATAGCAGCTTGCTAAAATTTTCAACAAAAGTCTAATTTTTAAAGTACCACTTCAAAATGTTTAACTATTACGTAAGAAAGTTTTTCTTCATCACATAAAAATCTGGTGCTGTCTAAAAACGATATTTTAATTTTTACTTCCTTCAGAAAATAAAACCTCATGTTTCAATCCGATATATTACTAATGCGTGGCTATGGGGCCAACAATATTAAACATGTCTTTATGGAAAGTTGGATCTCTTTGCGGAACTGGGACCCAAAGTATTTTGATTATGAGTCTGTAGCCTTATCAGCTATCAGAGGTATTACTTATTGTCTTGTGCTATCTCTCAAATGCAAAAAAAGGATTTAGTTGAATTGTTATAACAAAAGCCATAGAAAGATTGTACAAAAAATTATTTAATGAAACTTCTATGATATATTTTGAAAATCTATTTGTGGACTTTTTGATTGTGTATTTGCTAATGATGTTTCATAGCTATAAATGGCTGTATACTTTTGGGCAAGAAAATTAATTTTAAAAAGAAGCAATAAAACGGTTTAAAAAGTAATTTTAAACTTTCATCATCAGTATTGAAACTTACTGATTGACAAAAACTGCATCTATTCCTCAAAATGTAGTACCGTAGAAAACCAAGGCAACATTTAAACTAATGCTTAGACAATAGTTTAAACTTTTCTTAGCATCGACGTAATTTAAAAGAATTTACTAAAGCGTAGTCTGTGATTACGGAAATATATTAATTATCCTTGCATATTTAAAAGTATCTTATAATTTTTCTTGAAAAATTTATAATATTAATTTACACAGCATATTTCTGATTAATTCTACATTCATGCCTCCTTCTTCTGGGCTTTTTACTATTACAATTCAAAGAATCACTTGCTGTTATCAATGTCGAATCAATTTCGTTATAGAATTTTTATGAAATTGCATGAAATTAGTACGTTTTTTCTGAATACTGAGCATTTAACAGTTATACGAAATTGAATGACTTTCCTTTCATATTTAGGATTTTTTTTCAAATTTATATTTTTGTTATTAATTCCTTTAAAGATGATGATATATTGCTATGAAATAATAAATGAATAGAAACGCCATGATCATAACTGTTTGTAGAAATATAAGATTTTCTACTAAAGCAATTTTTAATAAATCTAATTAAATCTCATGTAAATTTACATTACTTATTCAGCACTATGCTTGAAAAAATTGGTCAAATTTCATTAAAGATTTCGAATGTTTTTGAGGAAAACAAAGGAATGTGGCGCATTAACACATATAACCTCTAAATAAGAATAAGAAAGCCTTTTTAAGATTATTTCAAATTTTAGAAAATAATTATATGTATTCTGTACAAAAGTTTGCACTTAAAACTTTTCAAGGAGATGATAAAAACTATATGTTCCAACTTTCAATAGTATTCCACTTTTCTTCAAATCTTCCGCGTAGTTTTTTAGCTCAAAATTGTGAAATTGTTTTCTGGGAACACTTAGATATATACTTTTTTTTTTCATTTTTTTTTCTTTTTTTCCTATCGTTTCCCGGTTCATATTCTGGTTGCGAGTAGATCACGTTCCTTATAGAACTGTGAGGTAAAGGACCATTTTGTGTAGGTAACTAAGTAGGATCACGCGCTTCAACCATTTTTTCTTGTAATTTGTTACCGTTTCTTCGTCCAAAAACTTCAAAACTGATCGGAACTCTTCGAACTCGTTTCTCTTTTTCGCAAAGTTTCGGCATTGTTGTATAACGATCCATTTTCAGTGTAACAATGCACTCGTAAAAGTTCAATAAACAAACATAAGAACTAAGTTCCTGTGAGAAAATCTTTACTCCTATGGTTGCTGAAGTAAGATTTTTGCCAAGCATAGAAGGAATTGTTTAATATGAAACAAAGATTTAAAACGTATTCCCTAGAGAGGAAGTTTTCAGGATCTTAAATATATATATGTTTCTGTCGTTCCTCTATCAAAGCTTTAGTGTATGAAAATCTATTTAACATCTTATGGTTTTATACTATTGGATGAAATTTTTTTAATGATATTAAATTTCAATGAATATTTGTGGTTTATATGCTGAAAAAATATCTCACTTCATTGCGAAAATATAATTGGCAACTGTTTAAGTTTTACATAGAATATTAGTAATTTTTCTCACATTTATATTTCAGTGGACAATAAAAAATAATTCAATATTAGAAACAATTTGAAAATTTGTTACTGGCGTAAAGTATTCAATAAGAAATGATTTTATTTTTAATATACTCAATTCTTTAAACTAACGGCCACAGTAAACAAAATTGCTCAATATTTTACTAGATCGGTATTGAAACTAACCCAATTTGCCTCTGTTAACAGAAATTACTACAAATATTAGAAGCCAATTTTTTTTATTAGCTATTTGAATAATGTAAGTATTATTCATGTTCGTACTTTTGTTTTCCATTACTTCTGCTTCTTTAAACGTATAGTTTACTATTTAATATCCTTCCATCCTAAGTGTTTGTAGTACGTAGCATCAGAGCTTTTGCTTCGCACTTTACACTTATTAATAAGATGGAACCTAGTGGGAATTTAAAACAAATGAAAAAATGAAATTAGATTTAAATTTCAATAAAACTAATTTGAAGAAAATTTAGAGGAGCATATATTTTGAAGTAGTTAATTAAATATAAAGTTTGAGGGAATTTTTTTTACATTTTCCACTCGAAGCATTCAGCAATTCTAATTTGATTTATAGTTTTCTTGTGAAATCGCTTCGCAAAGCAACTAAAGTAAAACAATTAAATTACAATTATTATTTTTATACCGTTTCCCATTGCTACTCGTTTATACCGTTCCTAGTCACAGTCTAAAAGTGAAAGTGAAGTAGAAAGGAAAATTATCACCGATATAAATTCTAATAATTTTAGCTTCTTATTGACGCCTTGAGCTTAAATATTTGTCGTGAATTTTTCCATTTATCAATAGGATGTTGAAAATTCATTTATATCCAAAAATCTAATTTAAAGTATGAAATGGATTTGGGTAATCTAATTTGAAGATTTTTTCATAACCGAACATGGCGATTTTAGTGTTTAATTTTAATTCAAAATGACACTATATTTAAAGACTAATGAATCAATATTACATATTATTGAATTACTGTAAAATAGTCTTTTTTATCAGAGAGTTTTCGTACCACCTAAAATAAGCTAGAAACCAGAAGTTAAGTCAGAGCTGGCTAAGCAGAAAGAGGCTAAGGTTTACGATAAAGCATTTTTGAATCATTGATGTATATTTTTCTTCATTCCTCCTTCAATGGGGAGCTGAAAATTTATGACAAATGGAGAGGGGCGGTCTATGAGACTTCATTTTCTTTACTAGTAAATTGAATTTTCTAATGGAAGTATTATTAAGAAAATATGCCAACATATTCTGCGGATATTTTTCTTGATATATAAATATGTTTTAGAAATTTTTCTAAATATATTATCATTGAAAAAACTAATTACGTTTGAGCATACAATTTCTTCACACATTACATATTACAACAAATAATAATATTGAAAAGTCATATTACTTATTATTTTTAAATCATATTTGTTTTATCAATATTACAAAGATAGATAAAAAATATAATGAGAAATTCCACAATTATATAAAAAAATTGGCAGTGGGTAAAACTGACATTTTTTTATTGGCATCATCAGTTTTCAAGAGCATTTGAAATATATAAGTATAAAAATCAGCTTTCAAATTATGTTGATATTTTTCTTGGTATATTAATGCATTTAAGAACTTTTTCAAAATACATTATCACTACAAAAATTAAGTATATTTCAATATATATATCAGAATCAGCCGAATGTGAACTTTCATTGAAAAAATCTTCTGTACAATTATCCTTATCACTCAGATCCCTTTCTGATCAATTTAAAAGTCTTTAGAGCTTTACTTCATCTTGTGTATCAATAGGTTGAATGATATTTCGAGGAGCATGTTTTGGCGCCATCTGCTAAATCTTGTTTAATCCTGGATCACTGAAAGGGAGTGTGGCCTTACAGACTTCGAGCTAAGAAATAGCTGAAATCTTTAAAAAAGCATTCATTCGTTGAAACCGATTAAAAAATTGCACGTGTACTGAATGTCACGAAACAGGAAGCTACAGCTCCATTCGATTGAGCTAAAAATAGAATAAAAGTGACCGAAATTCCATCGTTAGCGGTCTGACAGACCCCATCTTCCAGTTAAGGGTTAATAAGCATTCAATAAATTTTCATTCTCCAAAATCATAATGAACATCTATACTTGAAAGATGGTGGTAGAGTTTAAAGGAATAACTCTAAGCTTCATCATATCTGGCTTATCTTTAAACTCTCATATATATGCAATATGGGCTGTGAAGAAAGCATAATTTAATTGATAGATATTTTGGGATTTGTGTGGCAGTCATGACTTGACCATAAAGATGCCCGTTCCAAAATAACCATCGCTTCTCTCTGAAACATGACATGAAATTAAGAGTTAATTTTCTTTTTCTAATTCCTTAATTAGTAACAAATCCTCAATTAATAAAAAGTTTTATAATTTTTTTAACAAAAACATTTATATTTCACTTCAATAGACTAACTGAGATTAAAACATGCATGCAGCTTTTAAATTTTTAAACTTCATCAAATAAAGCATCTTTAAACATAAATATCATGTTTATTTTAAAATTTAAATGATCCGAGAAAGCTTCTATATAATCCTGTTTCAAATATGAAACAAATATAAAAAAAACTAAAAAAAAGTTTCACTCATTTTTCCCTTATTTGAAAATTTTCAAACTTCTGATATCTCAAATTGTGGCGATATCAGAAAATTGGAAAAAAAAAATTCAAATCAATTATTACTTATCCAAACGCAAATATTGCATTTAAAATCATGTACTTAGCATTTATTTGAAAAAAAAAATCTAAAATGAGTTTCGAGATCCTGATAAATATACGTTATTTCATTGAAGAACATTTAAATTGATAAAACGAAATCCAGCTTTACCAACACACAAAAGAGTGAATAGAAAGAATAAAATAAGGTATAGAATAGATAAGGCGACGATTCCTCATAAATGAGTGAAAAACATCTTGAGATGAAGGAGCAGGTGGAAGGGTAAAAAGGAGTTTAAAGAATTGGGGAATCAATCCCATTCCCAGTATATAAGCTTTCTTCTCTAGATCCCTCTTCAGAACACCTGACACCAACTTTCGCCTGTTATTCACTCGTTCATTCCTTATTTTTTCATTCATCCCTTATTTTTTTTCATTCATTTATCCCGTTCGCATATGACCCGGTTTCTTACGCATCGATACTGGGTTGTAAGAGAGGGTTATAAGTCAAGATTTTTTTCCAAGACCTGCCTGCATGGGAATGTAAATGCAGGAGAGTAAGAACGCTAAGAATTGAATCTACATTTGAAATAAAGTCATTGAGAAACATTCTTAAAAATGCTGTTTATCACCATTCCTTTAAAATTTTATTTTCTTCAAAGGACACGAGTACCGGTTCCGTTTGCTGAATCTTTTTTTTTTTTTTTCGTTTCTACTTTTTTAATGCTAGAGGAGGAATAAAATTTAATGAATGTGCATGTTGATAGAGAACGACCTTTTTTTTATCCATTTAAATGCTTTCAAAGTCTTAAAAATGTGTCTCGCAATGCCTCATTTTTAGAGAATGATGTTAGTTGTACAGTTCTTTTTTTAAGTTTTTCCACGGCAAAAGTGGTAACTCCTTTTCTTCGTTTTTAATTTTGCAGAACTTGAAAGAAGCAAGTTGATACTAATTATTTCATACTCTCCTTGGCAAATAATATTTTACTCGAAACAAAGGAATATAAAACAGCCTTAATAAGCAAAAATGAATAGGGAGGACATTTTGAACTCGAAATCAAAAACTTCTAATAATTATAGCTTATGCAAAAATTACGTAAACTGCGTGATTTCTTTAATGTTTTGTTTTTAATTTCGTTCATTATCTGTGTAGAAGTATTAACTGAATAGTGCCGAAATAACTTTTTTTAAATCAATATCTTTCCGAGATATTTTCACACTGAAAATTCTGCACTATTTCAATAATGAAAATTTATATTGGAAATATTTCATATCGGAAATTTCTAAAATTTTGCAATTTTGTAGGAATTATAATTTTAGTCTTTTAGGTGAACATTTAAGAATACCATTCTGATAAAATAATACATCCTAGTATCTAACAAACAGAATCAAAATACAGCCATCTATATACCTGTGTTATTTTCAAGCTTTTTACTTATTCAATATATCCTAAACTAATACTTCTATTTTTGAACAAGGATATGTAGTTATTTAACATTTTATCTTTTCATTTATCATATATGAGTTATATGCATTTGATCTATGTAATGTTCATTACAATTACATCTTCAAGAAGAATACTTAGTATGTTTTCGCTTTAATTATTGTAGTAACCCCTTTTGTTGATTTTAATTATTTGCATATTATATTATAATTCTCTATTTAACTGGCTTATATGTAGTTAATAAAATTTCCAAATATATTTTGGAAGTTTTTACAGTCGTAAATCAAACAATTTTATGACACTTCTTAACAATCACCACCAAAATTTTTCTAATTATTTTTCTATTTATCTAGTGTCTTGGTTCGCTTATTTATCAGCAATCATTCATATATTACTTTTATTACAAATAAACTCCAAAATTTAGAGAGAGTTTATTTTAAACAAATAAATTCTCCCTATAATTCCTTACAAAGAAATACGTTTTTTATACTATACGATTTAAAGCAAGATCGATGCAACACTTTTAATTTACCTTTTGAACCCATTATCTTGTTTTGTTCAGGTTTAATTTATTTATACTATCACTTTATATTGAAGCTACAAGGAATTATACTGAAACGAACGACGTAATTTTGGCAATTGGTTGTACGGCATGAGGGGCATTATAAGTGTTGTTCCGCTTTCCAATTTTCGGTACAGGGATTAAGGAATCCATGTATTTGGAATATGACAGATGTAATATTTCAGAACCTGTCAAAATACAGTTAATCCAACTGGACGTAAGGCTCGGACATACATCAGAATTTAAAAAGCAAGTAGAACATGTGTTAGATCACATATAGCAGGAGCCTTTTGAGGGATCGAATTTTAAACCAATGGTATATAAGCTGAAGCCGAATGATTAGGTGATACAACCATAAACAATTTATTGATAAAATATTAAGCGTTAATTTTTTTAAAAAAATAAACGCATGTACGTTTTCCAATAATATCCGAAATTTTTTTTGGCATTTTAATAACACTATTTTATTTTGGTCTATTCCATCAGAAGACAGTTCTGTTTTCTTTTCTTCAGCAGTTTAACGCCAAATCGATAATTGCAGTACGTTACAAATCCAGAAACCCGAAAAATAAGTAAACCATGATAAGAAAGAATAAAACTTCGAGAGAATTGCAACCAAATAACCCGTAGTACAATTCATGCCGTAAAGATCCACACATGCCATTAAACAACTTGATCGGTATATCGTGATCTTCGTGGACCGTCCAAAAACTGCCTTGGCTTTAAGACGAACTTGCCTTCGTTTTTCCACTAGCCACAGTTACTGTCTCATATTTTACTAGCTACTTTTCCTTTGTTATTTCTCTCTTTCTATTACCTTTGAGATGACTACCCCTCTTCGAATACTACTCTCATTTAATTTTTTTCCAACAAAGGCCGAAAGGCAAAGGGTCCAATTATACTCAAGTCCAGGAAAAGCTAAGTGATAGCTTTAATGTCGTCGACAATGACGGAAAAAAAAAAGAACGCATTTTTTTTCGTTCAGTTTTTCCATGTTTTTTTTTTTCACCTGCATTTGCTGCTAAGCTTTTTATTTTTTTACTTGTAGCTTTACTAGTACGCTCAAAAAGTAGCTAAACTGCTGGTGTAATTTTATTTTTTTAAGAAATATTTATACGAAAGAGAATTAGAGAGTTTACTTTGTCTTGCTTAAGCGTCGGGAATTTTCTTATTTTCTGTTATCGATTCTTGCGCAAGGGAGCGAGCACGGTTAGAAAACAAAACGTTTTCGAGTCTTAGAAAAAAATTATGCGATGCTTTAGGGTGTTCTCCGAGGACTTTATTGACGACAAGAATGAACTTACATGTGTTCTGAACAGGCGGTTCAACTTCCAGAGGAGATTAAGATGCATCCCTTAAATGAAATATAAAAAAATGGTTTGTTTTATTTAAGTAACTGATTAAGTTAGAGAATTCTTGTTTTTTTTTATGGAAGAAGTTTAAAAGTTAAGTTAAGCTGGCTTATAAAATTTGTTTAAAATTTCAGTAGCTCAAATCGGATCTACATGAATTTTGAGCAAAATCAAGAAGATATATTTATCTAAATAAGATACATATACTTAAATTTCTGTGATATTGGTGAATATTTTTGAATGATAAAAGTAGAGTGATATAAAATTAGGTCATTTCGGTATGGTAAAATTATAATAAATTTAAATGCAGTATAATTCTAAGTTTGTATTCCAGGGAATATGAAAGCATTATGTGCAAAATATGTTTGAATTTATCAATTTATTCATATTTTAGATTAATTTTTAATTTGATATAAAATAGCTTGTTTATTTATTTCAATAATAAATTAATTTCACTTTAAAACTCAATCTTCTGCAAAGTAAAATCTTATACTAAATCAGTAAACTAGTAGCTACATATTCCAAAATATTTATTTTGTGTAGTTTCTGATTCTAATTTTAGATTTGTTAATAATTACTAACATTTAAATAATCTATTAAGTTAGTCGGAGCGATTGCGTTCTAGATACAAATATTGATAATGCCTAATAATTATTATAATTTAAAATGATTTTGATCTTCTTTTCTTTATTAAGTTTTCTTTAAGGTTTTTATGATTCCATCAAAAGTAAATGCAAAATTAGTTACCCGTTTTCTTCCTGATATTTTCAGTAAACAACATTATTAATAGGAAACGAAGGTTATTAACGTGTTTACCCAAATCTTGTAGGACAGATGTGCAGCTATGATATTCAAATTTTTAATCTCGAACAAATAGTTATTAGATTAATTAATTTAAAAATATATTTTATTACTTCAATTATGAATGTTTTGTGATTCCATCGGTTTCTGAAAACTGAAAACTGAAAAGTTAAATCTTATCATACTTGTCAGATTTCTTATCAATTTCTTTCAAAAATTTTGCTTTATAAAAGGATCGATTCGAATTTATTTTTATTTATTTTTAAATAGATAACAAGAAATGTATTGCAATATAATTGTATAAATACAAATATTAAATTAAAAGCTTGTTAAAATTCAGAAAATTAATACGTGGACGTATTATAACGTTTTTTCTTTTGTTTTAATTGCGTTATGACAAAATACGGCAATTATTTTATTTATAAAACACTAGTCTTAATATCGTCTCAAAACACTAATATTAAATTATTTTGATGTGCTCCAAATTTTCTCAAGATAAATCATCTACAAGAATTAGTATAATATTACCAGATACATATTTAATTGCCTAAATATATGTGCATAAATATCTAAAGATCTGTAAAGCCGTTCAACTGAAATATACTTGTTGAAATGCACGAATCGGAACTTTTTATATAAAAGAATTCTTTTCAAAGAACTTTGAAAAGAGAAATTCCAACTGTTTATACTGAAGCGCAAGTAAAAAAAAATGACTAGCAAAACTCTTGGATACAGACAACAACGCATGTTTTCCAGGAAATAAGCAAAACGGCAGTGTATAGGAAAAACATTTTAGGAACATGATGCGATCAGTTACCGTCGTTTATTTCTATATACAATTTTAAGGACGTAGAAAACCTTTTTTGATCGAACGTGCATTTTCAGAAAACTTTTCATGTACGTTGTAACGAAAGATAAGGAGCAACAGTGAACATATAGTTATATTACCTGGACATTGGCAATGCCAGAAAAATCTGTGCACGTTTCGTTTTTTACGTATTCAATTTTTGATGTTCTTTTTTACTTCTGATTCTGTTTACAAATGAAAAGAGTTTGCGAACGAATGATTTTTTTATACTTTTTTTTTTGCTTGCTTTAAAAATCTGTAGGAAAATCTTTTATTTTGAGAAGGATTTACTGTATGATTCTATGAAAATTTATCTGAAACAGAAGTGCATGGGTGGAACAAATAAAAAAAAATTATATTGTACAATTAGTTTGGAAATAATAAGATTTCTCGATTTAGAGAAAAAAAATGTTTCTTTGATATTAGCTTAATTTTAGTCAGCATCATAAGATTTTTAATAATAAGATTTTTCCATTTAGCGCAAAATAAAGTTTTTTTAATATTAGTTTAATTTTAGTCATCGTCAGTGGTGTCAAAATATGAAGTAAAAGCAAGAATGGCATAGATGTTTTTGAAGCTATAAATAAGGGGGCAATAATGATTCAACATAATAAGATTTGTTTTACTTTTTAAAGACATCTATGATCAAAGAGGCAAAGTATTAGGAAAGTATTATCTAATTATATACATTTTCAAATTATAATTTTGTATAGAAATATATACACACTTGGTGTATTTAGTTAATATAGAAATGTTCTATAAAATATTTATAGATTAAAATAATTATGACAATCTAAAAATACGAATTTCTTGCCTGAAATTATATGAAACATAAGACAACCAACAAAAGGAATTGATATGTCATAATTAAGATTTATCTTCAGAAAATTCAGTTTAAGAATACCAACTGATTTCAATTCTAAAATTAACAATAAAAATTAAAACAAAAAGTAATGATACATTTTATTATATTTAGAAAAATTCAACTATCAAACTTTTTATGACTAAATTTTATACATAACTAGCTGGTAACCGGCGCGTTGCTGCCTCAGAAAGAAATAATATTAAGTGAAATCAATCAATAATTTTGCAATGCTTCATCGAAATCGGACGAATGGTGCGACAGTATATAAAATACGAACAAGCAAATATTTATTTATACATAATAGATTTGTGTATTCTTTTAGAATTATAAAACTTGGTGTTTTTTCAGAATGGTTATGAAAGAAACTATTTATTGTATCTCATGACTAATTTAATATTCATTCAGAATTCTCAAGTTTAATTTTGGAAAATGGGATTAAAATATTTTCTTTTAAAATTGATCAAACATAGAACACATTTTTACACCATAAAATCTTTGATATAGTTGAAAAGATAATTTTTTGAAAACTAAGATGGTGCAAAACTATTTGTACTGCACTGTGAAAAACACTAAAATTTAATTAAAATATAAAACCCTCATGGTTGGTCTCCCCAAAACTTTCTCGCACAATCTATAATCAAGTTGTTACCTCTGAGAATGACGCATGATATCTGCGTATTCTAGCTATAAAATATTAACCTTTTAACTTGGATTTAGTATTTGTACTGAATCTTTTCTCTTCTCAGCGAGTTATTTGGAGATTAATCCTTGGTAAATAGATGCGGTTGAGATTCAAATTATTATTATTTTTTAAATTTTAAATAATTGTACTATCCTTGTTCCGTAAAAGTAAACAATAAGCTGACCAAGTTTCGTCGTAATCGGGTGAACGGTTTAGGAAGGTATAAGAGACATACGGACGAACAATCCTTTTTATTTGTATAGATTTTCTTATCTGATGTATTTACATGTAACCAAACAACTTTCAATATCAAATTGCAATAAATGCATATTTTAATTTTTGGGAAAACAATTTAATTTCTACTAATTTTCAATTATTCTAGATGTTGCGTTGTCTTTAAGCTGCGTTAAAAATTTCAGAAACAACTTTGAAAGTGCTTTCTAGTAGACAACAAATAAATGCAAGGTATAACAATCTTTTAGATTTTTCGTACGAGGTACAATGTTTCTAAATTTAAAAAAATGCGTATGGATACATTTTTATCTCATTAAATTTCTGATCAAAGATCTTGCGGTTTCGCCATGCGTATGTATTGGAAGTAAATCGGGCGGCATCAGGACGGATTTTATACATTTCATTAAATTTGCTTTCCGAATCAGGCTGAGAATAATTAATTCTACTTTCTCTTTGAAGGGTTTCCTGATTTTTCAAGCAAGCGAAACTAAATCAAGAAATGAAACGTACACATGAGTCTAAGAGTTCTCCTTCTGCATCTTTCTTGTTTACCTTTAAAATCTTAAGTGATGAGATGCTATCAAATAAGACTCTTTTTTTAACCTGGTTCTCGACTGGCTGTTTAAATATTTACTGACTTTGAAAGCCGGGTACTCCTATCGAGGGTAGAATGAAAGCTTTGGACATATATCTTTTTTTTATCGTCCCATGAAATCGATATTCGCGACTATATCGGAAAATGTTTATTGCTATTTTTCATTTTCAGATAAAATATTTAAAAGTAGAGTTAGGGTTGTTTGCTTAGGAGATATTTCGAGGCTTCTAAAGTAGGAATGATGGTAATTTGAAAATTGTCTTAATCTGCTTTATGATTCTCTTTGAAGATTTAATTTGCTTAAGTCACGCAAATGAATTACTAGACAAAACGAATGGATTTGCCTTTGTTGAATGTTTAAAAGGCAAGCATTGCAATAAGTAATTGCCACTTTTTACATTTTACTCTTAATGTCATTACTTGCCATGGGAGCAATTCTTGTGACATCAAATTCACAGACAAATATAACCGAACGATACAGTGTATTGAGATAAATGGTGTTAAATTTTAAATTTTTGGTGTTCTTTCCTCAAAAGGGCTCATGGAATTAAAATATAAATCACTTTGATGCACTTGAAGTATGATATGTGATTATTGGTGTTGAATGGATACGTTTCTCTTTTTCTGATGCAAGATGGTTTTCCTCTAAACCCCCACCTAAAATCAAATTTAAATATACACTTGACATTTTAAAACGATAATATTTTTTAAAAACTTATAGAAAAAAATTAAAATTGTAGTTTAAAATTTTATTTAAAATGTGAAATTTCTCAAAGGCAAGAATAATTTTAAATGAGATATCGCCCTTAATCGGAAAGCTTGTGAATTTGTATTCTTATCAGTTCATTGAATATTACAGTTATTGAGTTGAAAAACTTAAAAAAAGCAGTAGACGGCAAAGCCCCTATAATGTTAAAAAATATGTTGAAAGAAAATTTCCTCGGTAAGCGAATGTTTCTGATTAGCTTCACAAAGAGACTGAATTAGAAATAATTGATTTTGTTTGAAGTTTTAAAAAAATCAGTTTCGTTTTCTTATATTATTATTTTTGGTTCTCGGATGGTTATTATGATATTATTAAAACTCTTTAACTGTCTTTAAGTCATATAGTCTCTTTTATCTTCCCCATTAATACTGAAAAATATGCAATAAGATTTAAAATGAAATTGGTGATAAATATTTGCATAATGAGAACATGAAATAAATCCATGCAGGTATGAATTTAAAAAAAGAAAATTTTTGCAAACTTTTTGATTATCCCAAAAAGTTAACAAAAAGAGTTTTCTTTTACTTTGACCTGATAAGATTAAATATGCTATATTTCTTTATAGAGAATGCAATCTAAAATAAACATAGATTCAGGATATTTAGGTAACATGAAGCAAATGTTTTATTTTAACACTTGAAAAGATTCGTTACATTTTCATACATTTGACAAAATATTCAAGTAGAATATATTTTCGTTGTAAATAGTTGAAATCATCTGTGATGTCAATCATATGTTAATGGTAGAGAATTCTAGCTGTTATTGTAACTACTATTCTAAAAAGACACATGTCGACAATGCGGTTGATAAATGCTTTGCATTTTCATTCGTGGATATTGCTTCTGCCTTTATCTTTTTCCACAAAATGTGTTTCTAACAACACACTCAATCATTATTTGAAGCTTTGAATGCAAGTCAATGAATCACTCTTTTTACAATAATTTAATGAGGAAATGGACTAATTAAAAGGACTAATGCACATACATATAATTTGAGTTTAGAATTAGTAAAGTTAATTTCGCTGCTTATAAGGACATACGGAATTTGTAACTAACCCTCATTATCAACATTTTCATTTTTATATTACTAATTTTCTTATATGAATAACAATATTAGGGTCATATATTCATAACATATGACCATATATATATTCATAAAGAATCACACAAACAAAATAAGTACCCTTCTAATTATTTCTGTTGTTATCATGATAGGATAATAGTACCTTTGCAAAAAATGATTTCTTAAGCATTCTTATAGATTATTTTTTCATATGTTTAAAAATTTATCACATAAAATACAAATATTTCTTGTGTTTCATTAATCAAAATACATTTTTAAAAATTAATGCTTGAATTTCAAATAAAATAATCACCATATGTAATAAAAACTTGAGTTAAAAAGAATATTTCAGCATTCAAAACAATTGATTCATTTTTTTCCTGCGCATTCTTATCATTCTCTCTACCTGTTCCTTAAATATGTATGTATATAAAGGAACGGAAAATATATCGTATTATCTTCAAGGATGTCTAATGCTCCTTTACTTCACTGCAGTTTATTTTTATACTCAAAATCTCCAAGAACTTCCTATTTGCAAAATAAGTGTCCATTTAAACCTTTATAATTGCTTACGTATTCTCTATATGCAAATAAAGTTACTGCGAGTTTTTTTTAATCGTAATTAGAAGCAAACTCGTCCTGAATAGCAAAATACTCGGTGATTTCTTCAAAAGAAGTTTAAAAGCTGAAAGAAATAATGGATAGTGTTGTGTAGAGAGGAAAGGAAGGGAATACAGCATGATAGAAAAAATAACTTTTTTATTCAGTTTTCAATAGGATTGCATTCTTTTTTTAGAAAACGAAGGATTTACGAAGAAAATTAGCATGCAGACCTTTAGTACTTCACATATTCCAGTGCAGTTGCCACTCTTGTGATTTGTTGCTTTAGAAATTCGGGGAAACTGGTTGGTTTAAAGAAGAAACCATTAGGAAGTTTTGCTAAAAATTAAGGAAAAAATAAGAAAAAAAAACATTGCGGAGGACTTCGCAAAGAAAATAAACTATATAAGCACGAAATGAAAAAAAAGGCGGGAGAACTACTTTAAAGGGGAAAAGAAAAATGAAAAAATCTTTGAAATAAATAAAAATGAAAAACATATACATGCCGGGAATTCAAGTAAAATCGGAACTTTACGGTTTGTGAACGTTGTATTAGAACGCTGAGTACTTTACGGAAAGTAATGAGATGACTCATGATAGCATTCGCATTGAAGGATTTCTCGCAAGAGAGTAAATCACTCGCTCATTAATGTTTAGAATTCTGCATGGAATGCTAGAACTGCTCCAGACACGATCAATTAATATGTGAAATGCGGTCAGAAAATATTCCCATCGAAATAAAACTGCTTACCCCCATCAATTTACTAAGCTTGGTAATGAAAGTAAAAACTGCAATAGGATTTATGAGTTCATCCATGTTAGTGATTTAAATAGAATAAGAGTAATAATATTGACATAAAATAGCAGCTGTTATTTAAGAGAAACTCCGTGTTTTAAAAATACTCAGTATGTTAATGTTCTGGAGAATAATTTAGGAAATGCAGTTTTAATAATATGTTCTGAATAAATATGTTTTTGTGAAATATTTAATTTTTCAGAAATGCGTTAAATTCATTTCTTCTTAAATAATTAAATCAGTTGTAATCATTCTAAAAGAGACAGATTTTCGCATTTTTCTTTACACCTCTCATGTTTAAATAAATGTGAAAATTAACTAATGTTATCGTTCTACTGAGTAATTATTGATATTTTTAATAAATGATATCAATAATGATAAAATATTTTTGGTCATGAGTATGAGAAATATACTTTTTAAAAATATTTTATATAAATTTAGGCAACAGATGAAATAAAACTAAGAATTTACTCTTATTGAATGTAAATTATCAACTGCTTTAAGTTATCCAACTTAAGTATGAATTTAAGCACTATGTATTTATTAATTATTTCACAGCTATCAGAGAAACGTTATATGTAAATATCATTTTCTTTATTTTTAATAATTAATTGCAATACCGTATCGAAAAACTTTAAAGCGACCTGTTACTATTTGTTCAGATAAACTCTTCATGAATAAAAGACAAATTTAAGGACATGGACTATAAATCAACTAATTATTGATTTAAAACGAAATAAATTTCAAAAAGTTAGATAATTTGTAAAGGAAAATCAATTTTTAATTAAAAATTTCTAAATAGTTAAGAAATAAGATATTTAAAAGTTAAATTCCTTTTAAAATTTCAAATATAAAAAATAGAGAATTACATTCTGAAACAAGAACAATTAAAATTAAGGGATAGAATTGAAACTCTCATTAGGTTTTGAATGTAGATATAATAATAAAGTTTCTCTTAGAGTGGCGTATGCATAAAATATGCATCCGAAGTAACAGAGCATACACACGTAAATCTATATACTATACATACACGTATATTATATATATTTGAAGACCATACAGAATATGAAAACTTAAAATGAAAAATCACATGGGCATTTCTTTTTTAACCTAAATTAAAAGTAATTTCAAAATTTAAAATCTATAGAACTATTTTTATTTCCAGTGAGTTGTGTATTTAAATAAGCATATGATAAATATTTACATTTAAGCTAAAATTTTAATTCTCATGCAATAAAAATAAAGCAAAGCTTAGGATTCTGTGCTAAATATTCTATTCAAACATGGATAATTTTCAGAAATCATACAATTTAGCATACAATTTAATTTTTGAAAGTATTTAATTGATTTTATTATTAAGAAACAAAATAAAAATCTTATATTTATGTAAATGGTTCGCTATAAATTATATTTTTTATTATATCTATTTATTTCTGGTTTTCTTTTTTTATTTTTGATTCTTAATTCTTTGCTCCGTAGCTAACAAAAACTTTTTTTTATGCAATCGAGTAATACAACAACAACAAAAAGAGCTAAAAGTATTTCTTAAAAATTTTCAAAAAAACCATTTAATTAAGATTTTCTTATCAAAGTGAGTTGTATTTGCTATTTTAGATGTTGAAAACTAAATTTATATTCTCAGAGTTGTTGAAATTTCTCTGATTTTGGTTAAAACGAGAACTAATACAAGGTGCATTAATTCCTTGCATATTCCTCATCATATTCCTTTCTGAAACATTTGTAGTAAATGTAAAATATGGTTAATGAAAATATAGATTTTATTTACACCTCTTAACATTGTATAAAAGATGAGGACTCTGTAAATATTTGTTTCAAAAAACAATATTTTATTTACTTTTGGAAACTCTTTGATTTCATTATCCAGATAATATGAATTTCAGTACTTAATCAATACAAATTGGAGCCTCATCTGCTGCTCTTTCTTTATACCATTTGATGAAATATTTTATATAATGTTTGACAAATATTTTGAGGAACCAAAAATTTATTTATTCTTAAATATCCCATCGATTAAACAAAGAAAAAAAATACCCATATCACTTCCTGAAGCTAACTACCCCAGAAAAAAAATCTAACACGTTCCTTTTTGTATCAAGAAAGAGGCTACAAGATTTAAGTTTGTATCTTCTTGTTTCGCGTTCATTATGTATGCAACATAGTGCTACCCTGAAATCGATAATATTGAATTTGGTGAAACGACACCGAATTCCTCTGCTTTTCCCTCCCAAAATGTCCTTTCTGAAAAAAAAATGAACAACCGGCTAAAGAAAAAGTAGTTTCCCTTAAAGAAAATGCGCGCTAACGTAAGTTATCTCTATAGTCTTTGGTTGAGTTTGCATGCGATGAAGTCTAGTATAGTTGCAGGGTTGGTGGGGGGGAGGGCTGTAGAAGGTGCAACGGAGACCTAAGAACAGTGAAGAGTTAAGGTTAAAGCGGGAAGAGGGGCAATAATCCTTCTGAGATCCTCGAGTCTGAATAAATCTCCCTGTCAGATTGGCCGTTGCCTGGCAACGTAGCTGGTCTGAATATGCCATGAATTATCGCCCACAATAATGCAAGAAGATCAGTAAACTGGAGATGAGGAATTCACAAAGAAAAAAAGAGACAAAAGGGTGAAAGATAATAAAGAAATAAAGATGGAAAATACCCCAGGGATGCATTTTGGGGTTTCCAATAGCATGCTAACCTTAATCCAGGTTGAATTAAAATCAGGATTTAGTTTTCGCCAAATAAAATATAATATTCTTTAAGCAATGGAGTGTTAGTTCACATTATCAAAGCGTAGATTGATCAAAAGGGATTAAAATAAAAATGTGGGTATCCAGTCTTAAATATTTTTAAAAAGACGTGACGTTAGAATGTATGTGTTTGTAATGTTTATCAATTTTAATTAAATAATTTATAGTAATTTTTTAATCATAATTTTTCATTTCGCCTTAATCATTAACATGATATTCTATTATTAAAATAATATTTCAGCACTAAAATTCAAATTTAATTTTTATTTAACAAATAAAGTAAATAACAATCGATAAAATAATGAAATCTTAGTAACAAAATCTCAATTATATATAAATTATTTCTAACTTAAATTATTTAGAGTTTTTTGCGTAATGTGATAGATTTTCCAAAAATGAAACTGATGTCCGCCTCAAAATCAATACGCAAATGATTCTAAAAAAACATATTTTTGTGAATTTCAAATAATTTATGATAAAAGAAGCAAATACACTATTATATGTCTAAATTAAACTTCTTAAACTGAGCATCAATGCACAACAATTACATTCCAAGATTATATTTTGAAACACTGTAGATATTATTTGCAAAGATACTATAGATATTATTTATTAAAAGAGTTTATATAAAAGGTGTGTTTATTAACAGTATCTTACGAAAACTTGCTCAATACTTCAGCAAAATCTATTTGATCATAAATATTTGGGTGTTCTCTTTTTATCTTTACTCAACGAACGAAACCATTATTATTACTCTAAAATTTAAATTAAATGTTGATAAAACCCATTTATTGATATTAACAAGATCAATTTTCAGCCTCTATTTTAAAATTTCACCCATTTTCGAATACCTTTTTATAATGTATATAATTTAGTTATGTTAAAAAATGTGCATCACATTTCATTTTTATTGTTGCATGAAGTTTTAATTAGTATGTATACATTTAATTAGAATGTAAATTACATTGGAACTATCAAAATGCTTCCAAAACTTTATCTTGAAGTACATAAATTTAAATAAATACTAAACTGGTATTTATTATTTTGAGACCGAGACCTACCAAGAATAAAAATTTATCAAATTAAACAAAAATTTTAATTTATTTGATTTTAGTGCATGTTTTGCCTTTAAATGAATATTGATGAAGAAAATTAAATAATGTATTCTGGAGGTGCACAAATTGATTTTAAAAGTAATATTCTGAGGTTATGCAGTACTATAAATTAATTGTGATTTTTAACAGATAATTCATAATAATTTGGTTTCTATTTAAAAAGCAAAATAAATGGAACAAAAAAATAATTTCGATAATACTCTGAGTTTTTAAATTAAATTTGAAATCAGGGATCCTACCTGTAATTTCTTCTATCCTGCAAATTTTCTGTACTGTTTATATTTTAAATTTAAGCTTATAGAGCATTTTTTTTTTGTATTATAAAAACTATATTATTTCGACTGCTTACTTTTTATGCATTTGATTAACATCTCAGCCGTCACATGAATTTGTGTTCAAAAATACCGTGAAATCAATTTCAGCTAAAAAACAATTTATTCTTAAAAATCAAAATTTCCGTGGTATTTACAACAAAATTTAAATTACTTTGCTCGGATCATTCAACAGTTAAAATTACGAAAAATATTTCCAAATTTCATAGGAATGTATTTTTCTGGCACATTTTTCAGCATCATTTAAGATCAAGAACTCAAAGTAGCATTTATTAGTTTTCAAAACTTTCATTCTGTTATTCTACAGATAATATGGGAAATGTTAAGATAATATATATAGCGTTTTGCATTTATAGGCTGATATGTTGGAAAATGACTTCGTTTCCTTAAAAAATATCAATAGATGTATAAAATTTCTAAATATTTGTTGCAAGAAAAAATCAGTAAAAAATTACATTTTCTTCTAATTTGCAAGATAGATCAAAACATGTTTGTAAGATATCAGTAATTCTAACTGATATATTGCTTAACTTCTTAGTGAATCTTGCAAGTAATGGCTTCAATGTGTTACAAACTATTCATTTTCATTTAATATCTTCTTATTGGTTTTAAATCAAATTCTTATTTCCCACTTAACATATTTCACTGCCTTTGTATAGAAAAACAAAAACCTTATAAGCTTTCTTTGGAAATGTGTTTGTAAACTGAGTTAAATGAATGTGTCTTTAATGGAGCATTAAGTGCATTTTAGGGCAAAAGGTAAACAAACAGGGCGAAATATACAATCCAAATAATATAGAAAATTTCATTCCTGGAAGAACACTAAAAGATGCGTTAAATGGTATTTTTTATAATTATTACTCTTTATTGTGGAGTTGAATCCAACGAGAAAGTCAACGCTCATAAAAGAAAACGTATTACTGTACTTAGTTTTGCATTTTTATATAAATTTTGTTTCTTTCATTTAAAATTCAGCTTATCTAGTCTCAAAACTTTTTATTTGTTTCCCTTGCATCGTATCACGTTGTAGATGAAGTCTCAGATTTATTGAGCATTTTATGTCCCATAAAATGTGTTTAATTTCGTTCAAAGTCGTAGAATGAGTTACTTTTACTAAAACTTCCGACAACTTTCTACTTATTGGGTTTTCAAGCAACACTCTCACGTAGAAAATACGACTTGGTTCGAAATAAATTTTATTTCAGAAACTATACTATTTAAGGAAGTTTCATTAAACTGAAGAAATCGCATGGAAGAGCACAATAAAATGAAATACAAATTTCAAGATCGTTTTCATTAAAGTAAAGTGAGTATCTCAATGCTCCAATAAAATCGAATACCTGATAACGGATCACTCTTTTCGCTGCTCTGATGATTGAGGCGACATAAATTTTAAAAAGGGCATTAAGCAATATCGGGATGTTTTACAACGACGCTCATTTCCAATATCTATCGTTAAGTATTGGCAGCAAATTAATTGTAAAATCAAAATTATTGACTACATTTCCTTGATTCAAGATAAATTAGCTTCAATTTGAAAGATTATCAGTCGAAATTTGAGCAAAGAAAAGGAAAATCGAATAGAAATTTTGAAATCGTGTTAGTTGAATAAAATGTATGCAAATACTGCTATAAAATCGAATACTTAATGACGAGTCATTATCTTTGTTGTTTTTATTCCTTATGTTACACACATTTTTAATAGGAAAATTAAGAAATATGAAGGTGTTTTATAACAAATACATATATTCAATATTGGTAGCAGCTGAATTTTAAGACCAAAATTATATGACGATATTTACGTGACTTAAGATTGAATTGAATTTTAACTGTTTATCATTCAAAATTATAATGGTTCAGAGAAAAAAATTATTAAAAAATTATTTTATGAACTTTTACATCAATGTAAACTGAGTTAAATTCAGAATGAATGTCATTAAATTAAAACAAAACAAGTGAGATAAAATCGAATTCTACTTATTACAACTTCTATCCAATTTCTCGGTTGAGTGAGATGAAGGAGGTTTTAATACTGATTGAAAATTTTGAATATTAGTGGGATGCTTTAGACAAGGAAAATTTTCTCTATTTCTAAAGTGCAGTTTATTATAACAGCATAACATTAAAAAAATCACAATCTTCTAATGAAATTTGAGAGCGTGGGAAATTAAGAACTTTATTCGCTATTTATACGACTGAAATTTGGATTTCTTTTAAAAGAGAACACGCGATTATTTTCATTTTTGATGTATCTCACTCAAAAAAGTTACATAATATTAAAAATTGTTAATAATGATTAAGTATTCGTAATAAAGCACTATCAATGTGCGTAAAATAGTAAAAAGTACAACAATGTCATCTAAATCGTCTCATTTTATATGATACTTGCTAAACCCCGGCGCGTTGCTGCCGACAAACAAAAATAATATTATGTGCAATGAATTAATATTTTGGCGATGTTTTATCGTAATCGAATGAACGATACAACAGTATATAAAATACGAACAAACAAATATCATTTTTATATTTTAGATTTGTGTATCCATTTAGAATTGTAAAACTTGGTGTTCTTTAAGAATGGTAATAAAAGAAACTATTTATTGTATCTCGTGATTCGTTTAATATTTGTTGAGAATTCTCAAGTTTATTCTAAAAATGTGATTAAAATATTTTCTTTTAAAATTGATTAGACTTAGGAAACACGTTTATACCAAAAGATCGTTAATATAGTTTGAAAGATAATTTTTGGAAAATTATGATGGGGAAAAATTATTTGTACTACAATATTTTTTGGTAGTTACTGTGAAAAATGCTAAAATTTAACTAAAACTTAACCCCTATGTTGGTTTCCTAAAAACTTCCTCGCATAATCTGTAATAAAGTTGTTATCTCTGAGAATGACTTGCGTGACACTTGCGTAAAATAACTACAAAATATTTACGTTTAACTTGGATTTAGCATTCCTACAGAATCTATGATCTCCTCGTCCTATTATTTGGAGATTAATTCTTGGTAAATAGAGGCGGTTGAGATTTGAAATTTTTTGTTTAATTTTAGATAATTGTACTATCCCTATAACCATTCCGTAGATGTAAACAATATGCTGACCAAGTTTCAAACCAATCGGAGGAAGGGTTTAAGAAGGCATAAGAGACAAACAGACAAACATTCATTTTTATTTATATAGATAATGAGTTTACAAATGATAAAAAAATCTTCTCGATGATCAATTTATGTGGTGCGTTTAATTATGTGATGAAGAATTTTTTTTAATTTGGAAATTTCACAATTTCATAAGAGGAAAGAAGAAAAAAAATAGAAAGACTTATTGTTTGAAATTAAAAAGGAATTTGAAGGAAAAACATAATGTAGATGTTTGAATTAAAAACAAATTTGATCGTAATTGAATAAGAAAATTGAAGTTAATAGAAAAAAAACAGGAAAAAATTTGCGTACTTCTAATTTTGTTTTAAATGTTATATCTCAAGTGTAATGAACAGCAATTTGATTTCCTTTTTAAGATAAAATTATTTAAACTAAATATTACGCAGTAAAACTTCTTAAAAAGACGGACCATTATTTCTTATATTCATTTAAGTAGAATTAATTTACTACGTCAGAAATGATTACATTATATAATGTTAAGTATTAACTTCTCATCATTGTCTCAGATATCAACCACCGGAATCAAATCTATGCTCTCAACTTTTTCACTAATTCAATCTTAAAGCAAAATTCCACAATCCAGAAAGTCCCTGAAAGTTTCTGGTGTTGATATGTTCTGACCATCGCCCCGAATCCCAGATATGACAGTGTCATAGCGAATAAGTGAAAGAAACTCAAACTCAATCGCTAAGACTTTTACCTCTTGAACCGTAGCTAATGCACGAATTTCCAAAGGGAAGAAAATAATAAATAAAGGGGTAAGCTAAGACGCAAAGAAAAATAAAGTTAGCTAAAAGAATTATATGACCGTCACTAATGCGGAAGAGTCGCACGAGCAGTTTCATCTCAGTGTGATAACCGTCGGCACGCCCCCTACACTTTTTTCCCCTGATCTTCAGCCCTTCAGTACACATCAGAAATAAAGGAGAGTTTCGTGCAAGCCATCGATCTAATGGTTAACTGGACGGTGGTCTTATTTTTCTGGTCGATTGTCTGTGCTTTCCTGTCGACGGATACAATATTAGAATTCCTCTCTGTTTTACCAATAGATGTCTTAGCGCCTTAAGGATATCCCCAGATCTTGGGGTTTGCCGACTTTCGACCACATTTATGGATATTGTTATAAAAATAACTTCCACTTTCTTTCTTTCAGTAAGTGATTGGCGAGAACTTTTAGTGTTTCCTATTGAAAGGATTCCTTGTAATAAAAATGTTAAATTATATTCAAACTAGCGATAAATGTGTCAAACGTTAAATAAAAAAGAATAACGTCTGTCAAGTAAAAGAGAATACTGGTATATTGTTTGATTTTGATAGATGGCGGATATGAATTATTTAAAACATCTCACTAAAGGACATCCAGAAAATATAAAGATTGCTAAAACGATTGCTGGAACTTAAATGAGGGGTAATTTTTGAGATTTGCATATAAATTCCGCGACAGCTTTCCTACATCATCAGCGTTCTGTGATTAAATAAAAATGAATAAATTTAATAGTTCAGCGATAGTAGATTTATTTTTTTCGGGCAATTTTGAATTTTCCTATAAGAGTAATCAATGTTTTCAGTTTTGCTAAAGTTGTAACAATTTTTGGAAAAAAAACTGCCTGCATTTATTCGCAGTTTCATGATTACAACTATTTATAGCTTGTTTATTCATTCATTATATGCATAAATTTCTTTTAAAAATTTGCTGATTTTAACACTAGAATTATTATTTTACTTATAAGTCTGCTGTTAAAACTTGCGGATATGGGGCGAATGGTAACAATAGAAATAAATATGCTTGAAATTATTTTTATTTAACATTATTATTGCAATTAAATTACATAAGGCATTTAGCAATTACTGTGTTTTAACGCAGTGATAATAAATGATATCAAGTGGTTTACGGTATCCAATCTATTTAGCCTGTAACAGAATTGCGATGATTACAGTATATTATGAAATGCTTCCAATTGCACAATTTTGTATTCACATTTTTCGTCATCAGAATTAAGGCAGTGCTCTATGGCCTAGTGCAATGCCTTGCATCTGTCAAGCTTAAGGGACACTTGATGCTGTGTGGAGGAGGGAGATGCAGTACCAACTCAGGCAGTATACTCGTCATCTGACCATAGTTCAGAATTACTTTGTCAATCCCAAAATAGCTCTAATCTTGCTTCAAAACGGGATGGTGATGAAATGTAATATAATAGTTCATCAGTGTCGCTGAGTGCTACCCAATTAAGAGAAAAACTTTTTTTAAAATAATGTTTCAAAATCTTCTTCTTCACCTTGTTTTCCTTTATTTTCTCGATCTTATTTTTTGCTTAAACCTTTCTCTTTCCCTCATTTTTTTTAATTTTTGCTTTCATTTATTATTAATGATGTAATCATTTTCCTTTCCCGCTGCTTCTTTAAAGGTGGTTGATTAAGAATTAATTAATTCTTTTTTATAATTTAGAACCTTTCTTAGATTCTTTCAGAGGTGAATCTTCATAGGGAGATCCGATCCTTAGCAATGCATGAAGCATTAAAAGCAAAATATCTAAATAACTGAATCACACTACATGTTCTTAAACTAACTAAATCTGTTCCACTGTGTCATTCTTGCAAAAGGAAGATCGCAAACAGCGCCATGATCATGTCGCATAGATAGATTGTTAGTAGAAAAATGCTCTGCTCACGGACGAATTCAAAGTTTATTCAACATCTAATTCAAGGCGTTATATTTGGCATAAATCCGAAAACTACCTATCCTTCAGTCAATGTCTTGGTAGCTTACAATAAAAGATTTTTGTGGTGAGGAGGTTACCATTTCTAATTTCAGAAAGAAAATGGTAAGCTAATTAAGCGTGGGATTTGTGTTTGTGTGATGAACTAGTACTCTATACATAGATAATAATGCCTGATGTCATCTTGTGATGCTTTTTGATGATCTTGTAAATAAAGAAATACATTAAATAGAATAACTTATGTGCTCTGCCTAAAATCTATGACATACATGGGATACCTTAAGCTAACAGGACATATACCGTATACTCTTGAGAGAGGAATACTTGCATTAAATTCCCCACCCCTTCACATAATATACTTTCTTGTGGTGTTTAAACAAATGTGTTAGAATTTATCTCATTTACTTGAATAATATAATACCTATTATATGTATGCATTTTAGCGAGAGAAAGACATATGTCATATTAAAATTTCCTAATAGTTATTATATTGAATATAATGGGGCTCTAATGATCGTTTTGGTAATTTCATCAGAAATATTAAACTGCTATATTTTCTTATTCCATCCAGCATTTTCTGTATATTACTACAAAATTCATTTTTAATTCCATATTTATTAAAATTAAACTCGTTTTATCTTATAAAATGTTGCTTCTTAATTTATGGATACCAGTGTTTTTGAATAGAACTAAGTTTTCAACACCACTTATTGATAATGTGTAGTAAAATTATGTTTAAAGTTGTTAAATTCAACATATATATTTTCATAAAGATGAGTTACAAAATTACGTCATTTATCGATTACTTTTTTCCAACTAGCAATATGGAAAATATAAATATGGAAAATCATTAAAAAAATTAAAGATAAAAAAGAAGCTTTTTTGATAATAATTATTTGTTAATAATCTAATTATTAAAATACACGTATTTTATTAATAGTTTGTATTAATAATAATATTTATATTTTATGTGACAATAATAATATCCATTTATTCAATAATTAATATTAGTAATTTTTACTATTTTGCTAATTAATCCTCATATTTTTTTATTATCAGCTAGTAATTATTAGTTTATCTGTTATGCTAGTAATTATTAGTAAGAAATGTTATTTGAAATCATAGATATGTAATCAGTAGTATGCAATAAACTTATTTTTTATAAACAGAAATCTCTATTCATCACTTTTATTGAATTAAATACACTTCAGGGGATAGTAAAAAGATATAAATGTAATAATTAGCAGATTATTCTACCAGTTAAATCTCTAAAGTGGAAAGAGAGACAAAATCAATTTCATTCTTGAATAATTTCCTTGATTTGTTCAATTGATCCTGTGCAAAGTTTTACTTTTATTGCAATACTGCTGTATAATTTTCACATAGAAAAATTCGAAAATAATATTATAGAACATTCTTACATTATTACAAGAAATTTATCACACATTCTAGGTTACCGTATTTAGTTGTTTTCGCATAAAATTCTTAATCAATTGATAATAAAAGTCTATGATTAAAACCATTTTTTCAATTGCTCTCAAAATGGTTTCAGAGGTTTAAAAGCATAAACCTCGATAAAAGTTCAATTAAATTTTTGCTTTGATACAAAACGTCTTGCAAAAATAAATTAGAGTCATTCGGATGTTCGATCCAATTCCTTTTCCTTTCTTTCTCCTTTTTTTATTCCTTTAGATATGCTTTACATTTTTATTGCTTTATTCCAAAAAGATGAATTCAGAAAAACGAAAAAACAAAAAAAATCAGAGATGGGAAGGAAATATAAGCGAATGATGTCTGAAACATTAATTCTTGAGTTAAGCGGAAAAAGCGTCAAATTTATTCAAACATGGAATAGGATGGTACTGATATATGTATTTGGATCAGTCGATTGAAATCATATGTCCTCAGAAACCGTCTTTAAATCCGTTTTCCAAGCTATCATCCTTCAGTAAACACCAGAAAGAAGAAAAAAGACAGTCGAAGCGAACGATTCTGTGTGTCTTGGATAGCATCAACCTCCCCCAACACATCGATATAATGGCTAACAGGACACTGGTATTTTTGTTTGTATTGTTTTCTGGTCGATTTTGCTTTCTCGCCGACTGATACAATATTAGAATCGGTGCTTCACTCAAGCGGATGCTACATCCCTGCCATAGAAACCAGTTATTGCTTAATGGAGAAGCCAAGACGGGATGACTAAGACAGACAATAGGGTTCAGAGAGATCAGAAAGAGAAAACCAACTCAGACTCGAAGAGAGAAATTATATCAATACCAATCGAAGCGGGTTTTTGCTTTAGATGGAATTAATGTACTATAGCAATTCTTGATAACAGAAGCTAATGAAACTTGGTCAAACTTTATTCAGTTTTATTTTCTGCATAAATGACTCGTAGTATACGATAAGATTTTTTAATGCTAATGAATATACTAAAGAAATTTTCCCATAAAATAAGATGGCGTCGTTGTTTATGAAATGTTGTTTTAATAGCACACTAGGTCTTGCTCCATTCAGAACTAATAGGTAATTGTTTTTCTATGAACGCTAGCAAATGTTTAATGAATAACTTTTATTATTAAATGATTACTTAACTACTTATAACTTACAATAGACAATAGACAAAATATATTATGAAGCTTATTATTTGGGATATTTAATTAAAACTTCATATAAAATTCATTTTACAAACGATTTTCTCTCCTCATTAAGTATATATAATAACGGGATAAATAATTTTTTATGAGCTGTTGAAAATAAAGAAGAGTTGTTACTAGTGCTATGGATTTGATTGAAAATAACTTTAAAATATGGGATGTTATGCAAGGGATAATGTTTTATTATGCTAGAAATGTACAAACGAAGATAAGATAAACATTATGAGTCGATAAAAATATGAGTATATTTTAAGATAAACATGATGAGTATGTTGTAAGATAAACATGATGAGTATATTGTAAGTTTAACATGATGAGTATATTGTAAGATAAACATGATGAGTATATTATAATGAGTTGATGTATAACTGGTTGTGATCGATGAAAAATGTTGAAATACACCTAATGGCATTCCTTTCGTAATAAATAAAAAACTTTCTTAAATAATGGCTGATGTAACTTAACTTATTACTCATGTAAGTGGCTTTTTCAAAAGGTTAGAGTGAATGAATAATTATTTATATGATCTCTTAAAACTAATTTGAGGACAAGACTTATTGCAATCCTGTCAATATGTATTTATTAACAGGGTGACATATTCACAAATTATGTAATAATGTTACCCTATTAATATGTAGTTTCATCATTAATTTCATAGTCAATGGTTGAATTATGAAGAAAGCTTAGAAGTGAATTCATATATTGGGAATTAAAGGTTTTTGACGTTTCTACCAAAATGTACTTAATTATCTGCATCTGTGAGAAAATTGTATTTAGTTATAATGGCTAATTCTTTGATTAATTAATATTCTATTTATTTAAAAGAAATTATAAATAATTTTTTGAAAACATATTTTAAGTTTTTCATAATGAACGGAATGGCATGTCTATATATTTCAATATATTTAATTATTAATATCATTTAATATTTACATTTCCTTTTAAAAGCAAGCGATCTTTTACAATGCATATGACTCTAGATATATCCTCTAAACTAAGCACTGTTTTTTCCCCAAAGTCCTTTTAATACTCGAGATACGCATATTAAAAAAACTGACTCAATAAGTCTTCAGAAGTATTACTCGAATATTATGTAGACTCACGCTTAATTTGTGCTGCTGCATTTACGGAATTTGTGGGAGGGAATAATCTGTTTTATAATGTATAAAACAGCTTTTAAATAAAAAAAGAAAGTAATCTTACTTTTTGCTGAGTTTTACAGTCATGTTTGTGACTGCTTATTTGTCACAAATAACTGTCAGCCTATAGCTGTTCATATAAAAAAATTTATTTTGCATTTTTGCTGAAAACTAGAACTTTTATGCATTATTTTTAATGCGTTAGCATTACTTTTAAAGTTTTATAAGTTTTCTAAATTCCTTAAATTATGTTTTGTCACAACTCGATGCGAATATGAAATACAGATCGATGTAACTCTGATTTTAATTTGTGAATAAATATTTTTAATTTCAGTTTTCTGAATAGCAACAGAAATCACTCTGAACTTCGTGTCTCTATTACAAACAAGCCCATTTTGGTAACAACTTGTAAAAAAAAAAAAGTCAGACCTCAAGTACTCGAGGCTTGAGATTCTTACTTTCATTTCTTTTTCCAATCCGAAATCAGAACGTGAACGTGAGAATTAGCAAGATTGTTGATAGAATGCACCAGGGAGTGACGATCATGCTCTTCCAAGTAAGAGTGATCGCCTAATGGATCGGAGCAGGAACAATACTGAATGAAACGGAATTCGTGCAATATCCTGGAGTCTTACATTCATCTCCAAGTGACATGTCTACGTGATCATTACGAATTCAGATTTCGCCCCAATGTTCAGACGCCTTTGGCTTTTAATTAGTCATGGCATATTACAAGTCGATCAATTGCATACATAGACGCAAGATATACAGATAAGAAGGAAGACGGTACAATATAGGAACTCTTCTAATTGGACCAGAGACAGCATTGCAGCAGCAAATAAATAAATAAAAGAAAACACTTATTCTTAAGAGTCGAAAGGAAGAATTCTTCTTTGCGACTGTGAGCTATGAAACTTATTTTGTGTTTTACTTACTGTGCTTTTGCTTGTAGAAAAGAGCTTCTGAAATTAGAATTTTCTTTAGAAGTTAGTGTCAAAATAGATTTCAAAGCAAATAATCAAATATTTTTGGTAGAGTTCGTTAAACAAAAGACTTAAGTCCCGAAAAGAGGCATCAATAATTAAATTATAATTTTTGAAGTTGAGTTTGTTTCCTGCCTAGGAGAAATATTTTCTTCTTGAGTGTTGTTGTATGCTTTGCCTACCAAAAGTATTTTGTTGTGGTTTATTTTTTTTTCGGTTTTCCTCAGACAGTTAAATTTTATTTCATATTCTTAAATTTATTTTGAACTGAAAGAAAATTCCTTTGATGTACTTAGGCTTATTTGTACTTTAGGAATCTTTGCAATATTCAGAAAGAACACGAGTTTTGATTTCATAGGAAATTCTAGCAATGTATTTCCACAAATTTCCTCAATTCTTTATCATTAAATCTAATTAATTTTACCATAACTAAATAAACATTTTTTAAATATAATTTTTGTATTAGTTCCATTCAATATCGCTATGAATCGCATCTTTCACAGAAGCACACTTTATTTTAATTATGCCTCTATATTCCTAAAACAATAAGAATGTGTCATGATATAAATAAATATTCATCATCTTTTCTTATTTTTCATTTAAAAATTATTATCAATGCGATTATCGAATATGAAACATTATATCAAAAAAAATGTGATACAGTATATTTGATATTTAGAAACAAAATTGAACCTTATTCCAAAACGGTTTTACGATTGAATATTTTTGTTACATTTTATGAAGAACATCAATGTTAAATTTAAAGAAGGTTAAAAGATATAATAATATGAAAGAAGGAGAAAAATAAATTTATTTTTATCAATAAAATTTCAAAGTATTTTTATAGGTATTAGTAATGCCTGATCACTCTTTATCTGCAGTCGAGCGCTTCTCTCTCTTGGTCTACTCTTTTAAAGAAAATAATTTGCGTTTCAGAAAAGCTTGGTAAATAGTAAAAAGTTATATATAAACAGCATACAATTTGCTCCAATACCAGGCTTTTCTTAATATAGTTAAGTACAGTGGTTTTTTTAATGCTTTTATCGAGTGAAATTTTAAAATGTAGTAAAATCAGGCTAAGTTGCAAAAATGAGTTTAACTAAAGCATAAGTAAAAATGCTTTATTTTGACGTAAGAAACACATATTTAAAATAATTATTTTTAACTTTAATATAGAAAAATGTGTTACTTTTTTGAAATTAATTTTAACTAAAAATTAATTTTGACAATTTTACGATAAAGTAGACTAGAAATGAGTAAGTCTAGGAGCAGTTTTTAAACATTTAAAATGCAGATTTAAAATTTTGTGATTGTGATTAATCGGACCGTAAGCTCTAAACTCTATCAACCAGCATTAAACAGTGAAAGAAAAACAACAAAAAATTACTTTAAAATTCGATGTATTGAAATATTAATCTTTTTTTAAACAAATTAAATATTGAGAACTTTCGGCCTTTGTTAAGATTTAACTGTACATTATCTGTGTGTAGTTGTATAGCTGTCCAACATGTTCGACAGAGGTTAGATAATACACAGAGCATGTGACATATGGAATATCTTACATAGGCAGTAACAGAAAGCAATATCTAAGCAACCGAGGAAAAAAAAAGAAGAAAAATGAATTTCAAGAGCCGATACTTTATGATACCTTCCGGCATTGATCCTTATCTTCGGAATGAAATTGAAAATCTGTCTCAACCACTCCTAAAAATCTAAGATTCAAAACGCGCACGTGGGGACATCTTTCAACTTTACGAGCGACGTTAAAAATCGTCCCCCTCCAAATAAAGAATATCCTATGTCGTAACAAAGACATATTAGCGGTATATAACAAAGATAAGGAAGCAATCGGATCTTTTTCCCCGGACTTTCTACTTCTTCAAGCACCTGATTACCATGGAGCTCACGTACAGCAATTCGTTCCTGAACCGACCTCAGTATCTCGTGACCTAACTCTAGTAAACAAGAAACCTCTCGAAGAAGGTTTCGGCGTGAAAAGCTCCAATGGTTCCCATCGACCTAGTAGAAATGCGTTATTTCTTAGAGAAGCAAGTTGATTAAAGACTTTCAGAAGGAGTTCTTGCCGCTAATCTGGGTCTAGAAGAACTTAATGAGGTAGAAAAGAAGCGCGATGCGTACCATCAAAATAACAATTTTTTTTTCTCTTTCTTCCTCACTTCTTCTCTCCTACTTTCTTTGCTTTTGATAGTCTTTTCCTTAATCGAGTTAGCGCGAAAGAGTTCCGTCCTGAATTTTATACAGAGATTTAAATTTGATGTGTATATGACTAGTGTAACTTAATGCAATGCAAATAGCTATTAGCTCTATTCTTCAAAAATCGCCAACTGGATTTAAAATTTGGTAGGATTTAAGTATGCCGCGTCAACTCTTTTGCTCAAAATCTTCTTACATTTTGTAATGTAAGCATGGCAATTCTACGACACTTCGAGATACTTTTTGCACCACACTTTACAGACTTAAAAGTTTTGAATTTTGAAATTATGCTTTTGCTTAAAAATTTGATTGCAAGCGTTGAAAAGTATACGTTTAAATAAGTTGAACTTTGTAAAAGGAAATATGTTTCTTTTTTAAACTTTTGTCCCTATAGAAACCGTACATAAAAAGAGTTTTTAAAGACAAAAACTATTGCATCAAAGTACTTTTACATTAAAAGATGGTAAATCGAAACCATAGTTGGGTTTCTCAAACTTTCAAAGAAAAAAATATTTTTTAAAAGCTAAATAGCCGTGAATTATTTCCTCTCGTGCTCCCTCTTTTTTTCTTCCTTGTACTTTATTCCACAGTCTTTATGTATTTAAATATGCTTGTAATGGATGATTATAAAAATTGTATAAACCTTTCGTGAAGGAACGGAGTTTTCAAAGCGTGTAGATTTTTCTTCAATAATGATGAAAAAATTAATTTAAAGAGTAAACGTTATCGAGAAAAAATTTCGGAATTTTCAAACTGAAGCGCTTTTTATTTTTCATGGAAATATCATCCACGTAGAAAATATATGTTTGAATTTGGCACAGTAGTTTTAGTATGAAAACTAACGAAACAAGGCAAAGACTAAAACATTAAAATGTTAAATATAGCTTTCTTCAAAATACAGATTATTTTCTATTACCGTCGCAGCCAACATCGTGTCTTCATCTCTAAATCTGGTCTACTTAATATATATCTAAACTGGTCGAATATACAAGGGTATGCAGAGTCTTTGATTTAAGACAGTGTTTCTCAACCTTTTAATATTCATGGCCCAATTTTCAATCATAATTTTCATCGTGCCCCCCCTTCCCACTTCATACAATAAAATGTATACAATAATAATGTATTTTGAGTATTTTGGAGCTAAATCTACACTACAACCTTAATTTTAAACTTTACAAATTACTAAGAATACGGAAAATTATTGACATTTTGCAACACCGATCCTCAGCATTGAGAAAGCAAGAATCCTATGCCTTTATATTGCTCTTGTGTCCAACCATGTCGAGTATTCTCACGGTTTCGCGAGAAGTTTCGATTTGTCTGGAATTTGTCTGGTCAGCTTAAAAGTTAAGTTAGGAGCGTGCGCAGATGTGAACAACCGTTTTCTCAAAAGGAGAAGGAGAAAGTTCTATGACGCCAGTTTCAATTCCAGACAATCTCATTCGAATCTATCCTTCTATCGCTATTGAATCTATTCTGAATGTGTATGTTATATATATTTCGTGTAATTGCAATTCAGCATTAAATATTCACGGCAGCAGACTAATGCAGAATCATGGATAAATTTTTAAGCGGACGTAAGCGAGATGATAGACAAGCATCAACAAGTACACAGACGAACGTAGTTCCGAAAATAAAATCAAGAAAATATTCTCAAGAATACTTAAATTTTGGATTCACTTGTACTGAAGTAAATGAAGAAGAAAGGCCCCAGAGTATCATTTTCTCAAAAATGTTGACGACAGACAGCATGAAACCTAATAACGACATTTTTGAACGCTTCATAGTGAGTACGTAAACAAACCCAGAGAATTCTTGGAATTAAAATTAAAATCATATGAAAAGCAAAAATCATTGTTTAAAAAAGCTTTGCCTATGAATGAAAAAGTTTTAATCGCCTCTTACAAAGTTTCATATAAAATAGCCAGATGTAAAAAGCCTCACACCATTGGTGAAGAGCTTATTTTGCCAGCCGCAACTGAGATTGTAGAAATTATGCTTGGAGATAATTTTGCAAAACAATTGCAGTCTATACCTCTTTCAAATGATACAGTTGCTCGTCGAATTGCTGATATAGCTGAAGGCGTAGAGTGTCAGCTTTTGTCGAAGTTACGTGACAAATTGTTTTCAATACAACTCGATGCAGCAACAGATAGGCAATGAAATGAGCATCTTTATTACTATGTTAGATTTTGTGATTATTTGTCAGTAGTAGAAGAATTACTTTTCTGTAAAGCAATAGAACTCAAAGCAACAGCACTCGCATTATTTGCTATCTTAAATGATTTTATGATCGAGACAAACATAGAATGGAAAAATTGTGTCGGAATATACACCGATGGTGCTCCTACTATGTCCGGAAGATTCCAAAGTGTTCAAGCACTTGTGAAATAAAAATCGCCACAGTGAGTCTGGACACATTGCATGATCCACAGAGAAGCTTTGACTTCCAAAGAAATGAGTCCTGGTTTGAATATTGTGTTAACTACCTTTGTAACCGTAGTAAATTACATAAAAATGGGACCCCTGAAATCAAGAATCTTTTCCGGCACTTTGCAAAAACATGGGTGCAATAAATTCAGCGTTGCTATTTTATTGCGAGGCAAGATAATTATCACGAGGTAAATTTTTGCAACATGTTTATGAATTAAGAGAAGAAATCGCAGTTTTCCTAGAAAAGGAAAACAGACTGGAAGCTGAGAATTTTCGCGAGAGTTTATTTGTGATGAAATTGAGCTACATGGTCAACATATTCGAAGAATTAAATAACTTGAATCTTCAACTGCAAGGAGCAAATGCACATACATTGGATACGAGTGATAAAGTTAATGCTTTTTGTAGGGAATTGGAATTGTGGAGTAGAAATTTAAAGCAAGAAAACTTAACAATGTTTGCAAATTTGAATGATTGTATTAAAACTTACAAGGCTGAAGAACAACATGTAAAAGTTGTTTTTGTAACCATTGAAAATCATTTAGCAATGCTAGCAAAGAATTTTAAAAAGTACTTTCTTGCTGACTACAAACTGATATCAAATTACAAGTGGGTGAGGGATGTATTTCAAAATACTCCCGAAGGACTCTAAATTGAAGAGGAAGAAACCTTCAAAGACTTCACGGCAAGCGGCGAAACCAAAAGACAATTTAGTAATAAAGCACTCTTTGAATTTTGGGCAGGAGTGGATGATGAGTTTTCTGCACTAAAAACAAGGGCATTTCACATTCTACTACCATTTTTAACGTCTTACCTTTGTGAAACTGATTTTCTGCGGTGGCTTCTTTGAAGACAAAATATAAATCTCAACTAAATATAGAAAAAGAACTGAGAGTGTCTATTTCTAATATTAAACCCTCCTTCGAAAAACTTTGCCCTACAAGACAGGCCCAAGGAAGTCACTAATAATTATTAAATTTGTTTTTAATTTAGTAAGTTGTTTTAATTTAATAATTTAATTATTAAGTATGTCGAAATGTATTTTGTTTTGTATGTGTGTGTGTTCTTTCCTTTCAGTCATTTAATTAGTTTTTTTTAAATAAGATTTTCTCTTGGATATGCTCGCGCCCCCCTAGAGGGGCGCGCCCCACAGGTTGAGAATCACTAATTTAAGACATTGGTGTGATTAATGCTTTTATCTGACAAGAAAAAAAGTGAATTGTGATTTGAATGATGCACTTTACTCTATTTGTTACTTGAACAGTATAATGCAATGAAATAGTGTGGCAAAACAGTAAAGAAATCTGGCATGAATGGGAAAAATTCCGAATAGTCATTTCGTGTCAATCGTAAGAGTCATTTATGAGTCATTCAATGATTTTTGTAATGAATGCAAGCTTTACGGAATGAAATCTGAAGAAACTGATTCGATTTGTTACTGAGCTGATCCTGGAGGACTTCCTATTTTCGGTGAGGTTGCTGCAGAATTCAACAAGAAGTAGCCAAATGCGCATGAGATTGGATTACCGAAATTCTACTTTATTTTATTTCATATATTCCCTGAAAGATTTCAGAATATTCAAATTTTTCAAATGTATGATCAACAACTACACTTCGTTTTGTTAAAGAATTCATCCAGTATGAAATTGATAACAATAGGCCTCTAGGCATTCTATGGTGCGATGAGGTGCTTTTCTTGTTAACTGACAAACTTTATTTGGAGAAATATGTACACTGGACAGATTCAAATCCCCATAAAAGGGCTGAACTTCCATTAAACGAAGTTAATGAGACTGTGGATTGAAATAACAAAAGTCCACCTTCTTGATCCCTGCTTTTTTACTGCTGAAGGTTTACAAACGTTCATGATAACGATTGCTCAATATGAATCATTATTGACTAATTACTTTAGCCACTATTTTTTTAATGAAATATGTTATCTGGTGTCAAGTGGGACAAGATGGTTACTTTCCACATGCAAGGCCTTCCACCAAAGGTTTGGTAATTCAGCGTCTTACTGACAGGATTATTTAGTTCCATTTCATGTTCTCATAGACAACAAGCTACAACCGATATAAAAAATTGTCATCCAAAGTAAGATTCAATAGACTTCTATTAACACATGATCCATCTTATACTCTGTCTACCGCATGCACAATTCCATGATGTGTAAGACAAGAATTTTCGAAAACTTGAGAAAAACAAAAACGTTTTCTTTACAATTGTATCGTTGTCTTCTGTAGTTTGTTTCTACATATATATATATGTGTGTGTGTGTGTGTGTGTGTGTGTGTGTGTGTGTGCGTGCGTGCGTGCGTGCGTGCGTGCGTGCGTGCGTGTGTGTGTGTGCGTGTGTGTGTGTGTGTGTGTGTGTGTGTGTGTGTGTAGAATATTGTTGTTTTCTATATATATGTATATAAAGAGAGGGGGGGAGGAGAAAGAGAAAGATGCATAATGTAACCAATGTTCACTTGATGAAACAAGCCAATTAGTCTGATGTCTATCCATTCTGTTCTTTAAAATATGTATAATCAGTTAAAATTTTGTTAAATTAATATTAGTTAACTGTTTAATCAATAAATTCTGCTTTTAAAAACTATTTTCCTTTATTATTAACTAATATATCTGACATTGCTTGAAATTAAAATCCTTTTATGCATGGTACTACGTTCAATGTAAAAATACTTTTGTACAGAATGTTCTAAAATACGAAATCCTTTTAATTTCATCTGAAACGATTTTTAATTAAAATTTGAATATCAATTGAACCAGAAAACTTTTTAAAAGTATTGATAGCTATTTTTTACCATAAATTATTAATATGGGTTACTTTAGTTCTACAATATTTCTCCCAAATGCTAACGATTAAAATGCTTAAAAGAACATTTTGTAATAGTTAAACCATTACCTTAGAACAATGAAAATTCTAAAATTCTAACCTAATTCTAATTCTAATATGCCATAATATAAAAACATATATAAAAAGAGTGGCAGAGTAGTTTCAAGTATTATCGTTGCCTAACAAAGGAGTTTCTAAACTATATATCCTTATTTGAAAATCGCTTGCGCTCATTTTTTTAAAATCATATCAAATGAAGGAAAAACTGAATAGAAAAAAAAATTTTTTTGAAAAGAAAAATTTTGTATTTTAAATTGATGTGAAAGTGTTTTTTTTTTCTGAAACAGTTTACACTGAATTTACTAGGGAGAAAATGCGATTTTCTAGTTAGTTTATAATTAACTGAATTCATAATTATTTTTTGTAATTTGAAAAAATGATATTTTTTTCTTGTCTTAAACTATAAATATAGAAAATGCATACATACATTGTCACTCTGAACTTATTTATACTAAGCTTATTCATATTCACTGCAAATACATATTTTCTCAACAATGGGATCTGGCTTCGATTAGATAATCAGCAAAGTTTAATAAACTTCTTAAGCTTTAGTGAATTTTATTAAAATTTTAAGTTTATCAGATGTATTTATATTACTAACAATTTTTGCATCAACTTGATGTAGTCATGAGAGAATTCAAATAATAAAGCAACACTGATTTAGCTAATTATTACTACTGCATTAATAAAGAGGCTTAATAAAGAAAATTCACCGAGAATTTTTTAAAAGGTAGTTCACACCAGCGGAATCTGGAAAAGTTTCTCAAAAGTCTCAAAGTTTGCAAAGGAATTAAGACTTGCAACAATCCGTGACTGAATGAGCTTAATTATCGAGAAGTAAAGGGAAAAAAGTGAATACTTTTTTTTTTAAATCTCAACTAAAGTTTGCGCAAGTAAACTTTTTTCTGCCTTACTTTTCTACCTCGAAAGTAATCGTAATGAGCTGATTTTAATCGTGCTAATTTGTGAAATTTCATAATGAACCTGTTTTCTACACACCAACATTTTTCAGAGGCGGAACAACATTATTATTATTATTAGCTCATTCTCTCGCAATTGCACCGAATGTGGCACTTAATTTTTATCACAGCCCAGCAAACCACATTATAGAGCACCTTTTCAGCTCAACCTTGTGGATGCCTTCGCCTTTAAGAAGAAAACTCTCCTAGTTTGGGAGAATACTCGGCCAATTTATCTGCTCACCGAGTCAATGAAACAAGCATCATTAGCCGCTGAAAGTAATGAACAAGGTACCTTCATTCCCGGCGGTCGTAAAGAACAAACACTGTGTAAAAGCTCTCTAGCAACAATAATAATGCTACATTCTATAGCCAACTAGCAAGGGAATTAAGCGTTTGCAGTCTATTTCCACAAGCAAAATTGTGCGAAGTTATGAGACTCGGACGTGAGTTGTATAAAATCAGAGACTAAAGTGATGTGTAAACGTCCGAAATCCGCATGGGAGGTTGCTCAAATAATAAATAATAGACTCTTACAGGAACATCAATTATCGTGAGAGAGTAATTTAGTAGTAGATACTGAAAAATCCAGGAACGAGGCTAAATAATCACCACTAAAGGAATAGAAAATTTTAACTAAATTTTGCGGCTAATTTTCTTAAATTTATGATTGCTAAAATGTTTTAGAAAAGAAGCAGGGAACACGGAAATGCTTTTAAGAAAAATTAAAATTAAGGGAGGATAAAATGTAAAGATTCCGAAAACAAAGGATGTTCTGGGTAAGAAGTAGAAAAATGATTTCACACTTAACAAATATTTGGAAGATGAGATTTGTAACCCCTTTAGACAGTTTGTACCTTACCTGTATTCGATTAGCTATAAACCGAAGAAAACACATTTAAATGTGCAATGAAGTAGAGTAGCAACATCATCCATAGGGTGATCATAGAATGCCAACATTCATTCAGAGAGGGCTTAAAAATGTCTGCTTTTTTGTTACAGTTTACATTAAGAAGGAGGAAATTCCCTGCAAACTACATTTGTACTTCATCAAAGATAAGGATGAGATTAAACATGCATATCGAAAGTTAATTTACCTCTAAATACTTCTTTCGTGATTTCCATGGATTGAAAATAAGCCTTTTATGTACATCCCGTGATGTTTGGGAGATAATGTGTTTTACTCTCAGAGATTTGAATTATAATATGGCGTTAAGAATAAAATATATCAATAATAATTCGCTTCTTCATAAAAATATTTAAACTTGTGTACAAACGATGCATCTCTAGCGAGGTTAAAAACGCCAAGCATTAACGGATTATGCTAAATATTAAAGCATTTGAGGGATAGTTTAGAATTATATTTACCTTGATATAATATACAAATCATATGTATTCTGTAATATTTTAAGTAAATGAATTGCTCCAGGTATTCATCTTTTGGTTGTATTATAAAATACTTTTTAACTTTCATTGCGTAACTTATTACATTTGTTCTATGCTTTTTTTTGCTGCACTATAATAATAAGCAGTTAATGTATAAATGATGATAGGCAACGGTACAGTTTCTAATAGAAGCAATTTAAACACAGTTAAATACTTTTTTACAAAGTCCATAAGAATAAAAAGTAATCAAATTTGGAACCTTAGAAAAAAAAGTTAGTAATTTTTCACTGGTGGTTGTTAAAGTGTTAAACAATTTAATAATATAATTTAGGCATTTCTATTCCTCAACTATAAGGACTTTTTGTAAAAAACTGCTTTAGCATACGATAGAAAATTTATTTTGGCTATATTCTGTTAAATACTAAGATACATATACCTTCTTTTTGAAAAACGCGATACTTATTAACAAAACTTCTTATTTGCGATAGTGAGAATAAAATTTAAAAATTCAGTGGTCTCAAACCGCATGGCTAATGTTATGAATAATACTTATATTAAGAATCAATGAAATAGAAATTCAAAAACATTGATGCCAGCAACGACAAAATTATATCTTGGTTTGTATGCAATTCATAGTTACATAGTATGTAGTTTACAGTTTTCTTAAATGGAATTCAAACATGAATTTGAAAACACCCATTGTAAGAGCAATAAAAAGAGATATATCGAGTTGTGTGGAATTTACTACATTTACAATTAATTGAAACGAAATATGAATTTAAAACTAGTGATGTCAACAAGAACAAAACAGTATCCCTTGGTTTGTATGCAATTCATACACAAAGAAAGAAAGTGCATGGCGGTAAAAAAAACTCGTGAGAAATTCGTGTTTTGGAACAGACAAGGAATATACTGAAAGAATAAGATCAAGAAGAGAGAAAAAACACAGACGGAAGAAAGAATGTAGAGACAAAAAAGAAGTTAAAAGAAGTATAGTGATAGTGAGAGATTTCTGTAAAGGAAGACCTACCGATCAGAAAACGGAAAAGACGAGAAAAGAGAGAATAAAAGCTAGGACCAAAATCGCTTTGTCAATAGCAAGCGGCTTTGCCTTAGGCACTAATGCTATCTGCGATCAATTTCGTAGATCATCAGCTGACTCAAATTTGGCACACGAATGTGCCGAACACAGATAAAAAATGTTATTGATACACGGTTATTGTTATGAGCTACACTATGAACTATATGTACACTCCTAACTTAGAGAAGATGGACTTTTTTATGAACAAATGTTGTTCTGAATAAACTACCAGATTTTTATCCGCTTAAGCAATCGCAGATACGAATCTCTTGGATAAGAATTTTAAAATAAAAAGACAAATAAATCTTTTTTGGTTTTTTTTAAAAGTTCCGTTTTTTTTTCATATATTTTGTATTTCATGTACAATTTAAGAAACTTTTTAATTAGAAAAAAATTCAAAAACCTAATTATTCATTTAGGATTCGTTCAATAGAATAATTTTAGCTGGATACGCGATAGGAAGATCAAAAATTTAAATAGTTAATAAAGTCGTTTGTTGAGCAATAATTTTTTTCCTTAAGTTTCCGGGAAGCTCTACTCTTAGCTTTTAGGTTTATCCAATCACTTTACTTTGTGGTAGAACAGAAAATTGAATTAAATAAAAAATGATAAGCACTCTTATAATGCTAATGCAATGGATATTACAGAATAAAATCACTTTAGTGATAATAACATATATTAAATATGATTGCTGAAATTAGTAAGACTTTAAAATCAAGCATGTGCGAATTCGTACTTGTGTTTACAGTGTTTATCTGAGCATTGATGGAATAATAAAGACATTCTCAATGTTTATATATTTTTTCAAATTATTGATTAGAATTTATTTATATAACATTTAATTTTAATTAACTTTATACTTCGTGTAATTATTTATATTGTTTGTGACTGTCTGCAGCTCATTTATTCTATTCCCCTTCCCCAAAACTCTTGTAAAACTGTTTATGGATTTAATACTCGATTGTTAACCAATGGATATTAAAAAACATTAAAGCCCTCTTGATCGGGCATATCACATCAGAAAATTAATTTTGTATTTAGGGATAAATTTGGCATAGAGGCAGTGTGTCTTATCTGCAAAGAAATAATTACAACATTCAGAACAGTCAAGATCATATGAAATATATTACAAACTTCGCTTATCCGTAACAGAAATATTGACTATTTTAGCTGTTAAAGAGAACTGATGTCAACTATCACGCTTTTTAATTTATAGCCTGCATCATCTTAAGGATGTCAGCATTCTTCCAAGGTTTTCAAACCTTTCGTAGCTTAACAACTTTGACAATACTAAAGACATGATGTCTAAGGGAAAATATGTATAATGGCATTTTATATTTAGGTGTCTGGAGAAATAAGCTAAAGTTATATTTAACTATGAATAATGAATGAACGTCCGAATGACATCAACTTGATCAGAGAACTGAAAAAAATACTGTTAATTAAAAGAAAATGGGTTAATAACTGAAAGATTTTTTAGTACTATTTGACATATTTAGAGACAAATGTCAATATTTCATACCTGAGTATCTTTCAAAACACTATATTTTAATATAGTGACTATAACATTATAAACATTAATCTGATGAATTTAACTAAAACTAAATTATATATTTAAAACAGGAAATAGTGTTAAAAAATTATAAAGACTAAACAATGCAAATAATAAAATAACTCTGTGAATATAGAGAGAAAATAAGTTTAAAACTCTTCACAATTTTTATAAAGCTTTTTTTTCAAATCACTCTTAGAAACAAAACACTTAAACAGAAAAATTCTTAAAAACATACATGAAATAAAAGTCTGAATACGGGTTTCCATACCTCCCTCAGACCTTTCTTTTCCTACAATTTATAGAAAGTTTTTGAAAAATTCTAAAAAATTTAAATATAAGGAGCATACAAAATTTTTATTTCCTTTTCACTTATATTTTTGTATATCGCAATATGCAAGAAAAGAACGATTCTTGTATCGTGACAAATAACTACCAATGAAGAGGCTAACAGATCTAAAAGGAAATTATTTGCTTGTTTAAGTTTTAGTCCTTACTGTTTTAACAAATAGTTTGCTCCAAAAGTCTGTTTAAATATTTTTCAAGGTAAAAGGTTCTCACAAATATAAGCTGAATTACAAACAAACCCAGCGGAGAAGCTGCAGCTAGGATTTATTCGAGCCACAGACTCGGTGGAAGTGAAAGCAAGCAACAGTGTCTTCAAAAAGCCAGAAATTGGAAACCAAGAACGCCCGTGTTTGCTTTAGTCCGAGTGATTTTTCTGTTATTTCTCCACTCTGTCTTTCTTTTTCCTTCCTTTCTCTTTCTTTCTCTCTTTTTCTCTGTCTGTCTCTCCATTCATTCTTTACTACCGAGCCAATGGGCGTTAGAAAGGGCGCCCTAAAGACGCAAAATGAAAAGGCTTTCGGTTCTAAGGGACGCAGATGTTACCTAAGTCCTCCCCCTTCAAGAACAGAGCTTTCTCGCGACTTGCCAGATGGTCTAAAGGCTGGCGCATGCGTGGAATAAGAGAAAATCTCTATTTTGACTTACATTTGGTAAAATTTTTAAAGTTCACCCTTTTGAAAACAGGTGGTGAATGAAGGATAAGCGTTACTTTTATCACGCTGAATTAAGTTAGAGCTGCAAGATTATCGCTCTGGCACTTGTAGAGCGTCATAAGATTCATTGTCTTGGGTCATTTCACGTCTCAAAAATAAGATGCAAAAGCAATTTTCAAAATAGTTTAGAATTCTCTGCGGGATCGTATGAAATATCTCGGTTGGTTATTTCTGGCTCTTTCTGTGAGTCATTTTATCCAAGGTTTATTACAAACCTGAAAGGTTGTTTTAGGAATTTGAAAAGTTTTATGGAATTTTTGTGGTAACAGGCTACGGCTGTTTCACTGTGGTAATCGAATCGATTTTAAATTTTTCAGAAAGCTTTATAACTGCACATTTCTTTGCTCACAATTTATATTATGAAAGGAGTAGATATTTTCGAAAAACTCGTTAACCATAATACGATAATTTATAGTGACAATCTGTTTTAATTCCCAAACAGAAAATTAAAGAAGCGAAAAATATCGGAATCGGAAGAGCAGTAATCTCGGATACCATAATCAAGTACATAAATAACGGCGATCGGAAGATCGCATTCTTCTCTACTGTCTAAAATATGGTCATAATCATTCAAAAATGATTCCTTATGAGTCAATTAATAAATACAACAAATATTGATATCTTATCATAAGTTCATAAATATTTTTTAATCAAAATTTTAAAAAAAATCTCCAAAATCTCATCAAATCTGAATGTCAATTTCTTAGAAATCTATTTCTTTTTTCAGTAAAAATCGTATTTGGAATTATTGGTGGTCATGAATGTCCAATTCAAAATGCATTCAAGAACGAAATGTATTAGTCTATGATCTGAATTATTCGTTGATTTAAAATATTGATTCATACATTAAGTCATAATGACTAATGAATAAACTTTACATGAAAATATTAATGGATTTCTTTAAAATATTTTTTTATATTCTAATAAGATCATTTAAAAATACTCACATAAAATATGAATGAAGATACGTTCAGTGTATCTGATATTTTAAAGGGAAATTATATGATATTTTTTGTGAAATATCATTGAGTATTTTGTGCAAGGGAAATATACATTTTGATTGTATTAAATTATTAATCATACTATCTTAAATCAGAAAAATTGCACAATTCTTTGATAACATTATAGAAGTTAGTAATGTGAATGTAAGGAATAAGTGTAAAAAAAACTAATTCTTAGGGAAATATTCATTCCAAATAGCTGAATAATAATATATTATAAGCTCCATTAAAGAATCTCTTCAATTCATTTATTTATTTATTTTCATTTCAGAAAAAAAAATTCATTCCTAATAACCTGAAGAGCATTTAGTTATTTATGAGTAGCAAAATTTTTACTAACAAAATTTTACTTAAAATTTCTAAATGTATTTTAAAATAATTTATAAATGCAAAATATTAAACTATTATTTCATGTAAACTTGAATACACAGGTAATCTTGAAATGTATAAAATGAATTGAAATATGAAATAAAAATTACGTTTAGTAAGAATTATATTCAAAGAATTCAAGAAATAAAAAATTCTCTAGGGGTTCTATTTTTCTGTCAGTTTATTATCAAGATAGCTAACTCAGTTCATATTGCACTGAAATATAAACTGTAATTACTTTTGTACTTCTTCAAAAATAACTATAAATGTAATATATTGCGCTAGTATTCCATTTTTTTTAGATTTGTTACTTCTAAGTGTTTAAACATGCAATTAAATTAAAGAAAAAAAGGAAATAAGGAACAGGCCCATTCTTCCACGAAAATTTAAAAACAATTTTATAAATAAAAGAATATATTTCGTATTATAACATTCTGTCAAATTGTTTTGACTGTACAATGTTTGTCAGAACGACATTAGAAATTGTTTCTGTAAAAAAATTTTCAGTTATTTTAATTATATTTCCCTTTTTTAAAATTTAAATTAATATAATACAGCTGAGAATTAGTCAACCCATTGTTAACTATAAATAACATTAGAAAAAATATATAAACTTAATAAATATCTATAGTTCATCATCTTTATTTCACCAAAATTCTTAGCATTAAGAAAAAAATATCAATTGAAAAAATTTATATGTTTAGTTTCTTTCGTTTATAATAATTGAGATAAATCGTGTTGTTTATTGAGATTATGTGTGATACTTAAATATTAATAATACGGTAAAATAATAAAATTAAAATATATTTTAGATTCTGTATAATAAACTTTCAGCTTAAAACTTAGCCAGAACATTGAAACAAATATGCAGAGAAAATGTATAATTCAAAGCTCATTCAAAAGATTCAAAGCTCAAAGATTCAAAAAAGATAACATATCAGACAGTTAGGAAATGATGTTATGATTGAGTTAAATTAAACTCGTTGAAAATACATAGTATTGTGAATATTACCATGAAAAGACAAACTTTATTTATGTCTGTAAATTTTAAAATTAATTATTATTTGTGGTCATATTTATAAATAAAAAAAACATTATTTACTTTTGAAATTAATTTGAAGTTATTGGCATAATGCAAAATTGTAGTTTCATATTTATTTTTCTGCTAGATGTACACAATAGGAAATTACAGCTTAAAATAGATTAAAAAAATATCTTCATAATATAAAAGGTTTACATGCATGCATTTATAATGTGGTATTATAGCCAAAGAAATACAGAACTGTGTTAAAAATTTCATTCTATAAATTCAGGTAAAATAATGAAATAAAATTGCGTAATCGTTTTAATGAAATGGAATATGCCTAGAAGTATAACAAACCTAACAAAGTGATATATATAAACCAATTTCGCTTAATAGCTATTAAAAAATAAGCATCACTTATCAATGAATCTAATCAAAAAATTAAATAATATATTGTTTGATTAATACCTTCAATGTTTGTTATTTAAGATAATTCTTAATTAACAATGATCAGGCATATATATACATTTTTTATCTCTGTAAAATAATTAACAGCAAGTTCTTTATATATTTTTATTCTTTTAACATACAGAAAAATTAAATATTATCTTAAAATAATAGCCTTTCTAAGAATAGGGTATGACCTGTAAAACGAAGTATTTTGTTTTCTTAATAAAAAAAAACTTTCCAATCAAACTTTAAACGGAATATCGAACACATACGCACAAACAGTTTCTCACAGAAGCAAAAACATTCCTGGAAAAAATAATAACCCTAACTAAAGCGAAACATTCAAATTAAGTTCGCATACCAGCTGTTCAAAAACCAACAGCACCAATCAATGGATCGAAACACATTTGAATGGTTCCATCAAAAAATGCTTAGTTTAAATCCGTAGAATGAAGGAAAAGAGATTAAAGAAAAAGAATCGCGAGAGATCTTTAAACCGAATTCCAGTATCATTCCTGATTTTCATTTCTCCAAAAGCTAAAAATTCAGAAAGCGTCTGAATCATTAGCATTAGTGCTCTTATAAATGACTTTGGATTTTTCCAAGTCAGATCAAACTTTAGTTTAAAGAGGAAGTATATTTTTTCCATTCCTTCAACTACATTTTTCATTAAAGACGAAAGAAAGTGATGTTCTAAGGTAATTTATTTGCGGAACTGCGATATGAAGAAAAACCGATTCGGAGATATCGTTACTTATCTATATACAAAATTATCCTTTGGCCTTATATAGAGAAGATGTGGAACACAGACGTATCGAGATTTTGAGCAAAATATTGAAGTTATGAGGATTAAGTGAGAGATATTTGTCTATTTCAAATGAATTTAACATTTAAAATCTCATAATCGGTGCATTTTTCTTTGTTATCAAAAATCATTTCCATGTTATGCAGTTTTTTCCTTCATATTTAGAAACACTAGCCCTTATTTTTCTTTAAAGTGAATAGATCATTTTACTATGTAAAAAAATTCCATCGTAAGCTTACAAATTTAAACATCTATCTTATTTCACTTTAGCAGTTTATTAAATTTTCTATGTATTTTTATTATTTTGTACATTCTTGTAAGACGACAATGAATTCAATATTTCATATGTCTTCTTTTTGATTTATTTTTTGTATCATATATTCGAATAAAATGTATCATTTTATTGATTCGTTGTAATAGTACTAAAAATTATTTATTTCTCAATTCCATTTTTGAGTGAATTTGAATTTAACTTCACTTTTCATTTTGTCACATCTATATTTATTTAAAATTTTTAGAATTTCTTCAATAGGTAGAGTAATAAATTAAAGTGATTTATTTAAAATAATTTCATTTTATTATTGTAAGGTTTGACGAATTATTTTCATTCTATTCAGATTTTTGAAGTTGCTTTGGGAAAAAAGACTAGTTTAGAGCAAACATTTTAATTTGAAGTATTTCTTTAAAATGTAATATTTATGATAAACAGTGTTTAATAGGGAAAAGTGAATAACATATAATTCAATTTTACAGCTAGATAAAAGCCTAGTAAGTCGAAGTTAAAATCAAATTATTCAAAAAGAAGAACAACTGCCTAGTTGCATCGTATATCTGCCATTTTTTTTTAAAAAGACACCTTTAATTAAATGCAATAATTGCAAATAAGTTTAAATATTTTTAAATTGAAAGGACTTGTTTTTTCATTTTGCTTCATAACAGCAAGCTTTGATTCAGTACTGCAATAGTAATATATAACATATTGTTACATAAAAATCTGTGATTTAAGCATAAAATCGACTGGCTTTTGAACCTCGAATAAGGCATTTCATGGAATAAACATTAATAATTTTCTTCATCAACTCTTTATTCCAGTAACTCCTTTTCAGATAGGTGAAATCAAACATATTAAGTTTCGTAAAATTTTCAACCGTCTATAGAATTTGGATTTTTTTAATACAAAATGCCTTTTTTTTAAATTATGAATCAGTAAGAAATGGTTTAATTCTTTTAACCTGTATCAATTAGAGAAAATAATTTCAGTTTACAGAAACTTATGATGGAAATAATTTCAAAATCAAATTAATTTCATAAGCTTAGGTTTGTATTTATCTCCAATAGGGCGAAAACGTCATTATTATTCTATTACTATTCTATTATTAAGAATGAATTTTTTTGTAAAAAAATGTTAACATTCTAGACGACGTATTTTTATTTTATTTTATTTTTTGTTTAACAATTTTTTGTTTTACAATTCCAATTATCTTCTTGAAGTTTTAGAAAATGTCGTTTTCTGGAACAAACAGCATGAAATATCATATCATATTCAAATATTTTGAAAAAAAAAATGAGTTTATAGAGTTCACGCCAAGTTTATATTAACTCATAGCTCTAATTTTGTAATCTTGCAAATCTAATTTCTATAATTTGAATATTCTGCTTATGATACTAAATTTTTTTAAAGTTAAATTTAATATGATCATACAATTATCATTTTGAATTATGCATTTATTTACACAATATATTTATTCCTCCTTAAGAAATTTTTCTCAGATTTCTTAAGGAGGTGCATTTATAATAAGTGGATTTAAAAATTGTTGTCCAAATTCAAGGTAATATATATTAAGTGAAACCTTTATAATTATGTTAACATAAAACTATCTATTCAAGCCTAATTCGCCTTACTCAAAAATCTTCGATTTAATAATTTTAATTCATAGAAGAATGTATAAAATACCTTGGCGACGTTCTGCTGCCTTTTATTCATGGCAAGAAGAGTAGCTGCCGCGGATTGATGGTCAGCTAAATCCACGAAGCAGTAGGGGTCATTACCAGGCTGAAATAGAAAATAAAATATTTATTGATTCCATGCATAAACAGAATTTCTTTCTATTCAGTACCCTCAATAATATGTCACATTTTATATAACAATCTTGTGACAATACCACCTGATTTCACGTAAGAATATATATGGTTTATTTTCAGTTTCAGCCAAACACTTTATATATCATTGAAATAAGCAAATATTTGAGAAAATATTATATATATATAAGAAATATAATAAAATAATGTTTTGAATCTAAGCGTATTATTTTGAATAATATATGTGATGTCAGACATGAATGAAAAGTTTGTCCAATACAAAAGCAGAATTATTTTAAATATATATGTTAGTCAAACATAGAAAATGCCAGCATGCTTTTGATTTATTTACTTGTTTCAAATTAAAAATAATAACTTTTAATCATATTATTTGATCACACAATTCGAACTGTGTAAATATATTTCACCAAAATATTATTTTCCATTTGTAAAAGGAAGAATAAAGCTTGTTGTGTTTCATCTGTACTAAACGACATATCGATGTGAATCTTATATTTTCTCACACAAAGTCACTTTTATTTTAACCAAAACTTTGATCAAAGTGAAGCTTCATTTCATGATACTTGTTAATGGGATCCTCTCAACCAAATGTACTTAAATATTTTATTGGCTGAAGTTTCATATTTTTAGTTTACGTCATTGGAAGACGTGATAAAATATGTCATATTTCGTTGAATCATCAAAGTAATGGAAGCGTCATCAGCCATCTGTTTTGGTAATTTCATATATGTGTTGTCGAATGTCATATAAATTATTGCTTTGCATTTTTCCCATTAAATTGGAGAACAAAGTATTTCAACAAATATTTGCTGTTCCGCACAGAAACATTAATGTATCTAAAATTAGCTCTATTAGCAAGAGACAGAGGATAGTTTAGAAACCTACCGGTATAAAAATGATTAAAATGGCAGGAAGTATAGATATGTTTCAGACAAAGATGCAAAAAATCAATATCATAAACCAAGTAAGTAATTAAATTAACTCTTTTATAATACCGCGTTTGAATTATACATTAAATATAACTATACTGATGAGTATTTCAATTAAATATTAAAAATAATTCTGGTTTTTCTTCGTTTTCATAATAAAAGATAATTGAAATCCCATTTAACGGATTTGGTCATATGCTATTTAAGATTTCCATATGGATAAAAATGTATTGTGTGTGTGTGTGTGTGTGTGTGTGTGTGTGTGTGTGTGTGTGTGTGTGTGTGTGTGTGTGTGTAAGGAATAAAAATGTATTATATATATCCTGAAATATGAAGCACTTGGATGGATACTTGTAATTCCTTCCGTGATAATTTATAACAAATCTACAAGTTTTTCATTAAGCAACACTAAAAATTATTGGTACAATTTAGCAATTAATTCACGGAAAATGTATCATTTGAGTATCAAAGATGTCAATGAAGCCAATGATTGTCTTTCAATCACGATGTATCCAAAAAGTAGTTGGTGGACAAACCTCTTAAAGTCCTTATGCCGCAAAATGAAAGAATTCGCAGAGATGCCTTGTTTCAATTGCTTCTTTTGGTTTACTTCGGGATCGATGCAAGGTGTACTCTCCAATAACGCTTGACTAATAACGCGACGTGTTATTAATTGAAGTGCTTTGCGTCGTTGTGACCCGCCCTGACGGGACTCGCGACGGCAGGACCATTCGCAGGGGTCGGTAATCTTTGGTAATTTCGAGAGAAATCGGCGAAAGTTTTCAATATTCGGGTTCCCACCCCATCTAATTACATATATTCCAGTTGTTCAGCCAGTCGCCGAATGCTAGATCCAAAATATCACTCTGTTATTGGAGGATAAACTTTCTCTTAACAGGCGTGGATTTTCACTTCAAGAGTCGCAATTCACTGGAGCACACAAGCCTGGGAAGTTTTGAACCATAAGTTTTAGATACATAATCAAGTGAAGGCCTTGAGTTTAACGGGCATTGAAGCAGGGAGGAATAAATGGAGTAACAATTCGCCCGATTATCCGCGCTCGCCTCTACTCTTAATGGTATGTTCCTTCAATTAAGTTCTCCCGCGTTTCTATAGCTAGGGGCAAAGAACATTATAGCTTGGAAATGCTAATGCTCATGTTGGACTCCTGCGAGAGAAATTAAACCAATAGCTTGTTCGGACGTAGATTTATAGTGAAGTATTTTCTACTTAATATCTGGCTAGAGTCGAGAATCGTGTTCGCACTTTTAACTACAATTACCTTTCACCTTAACGGCTGGACTCCCATGTAATAAATAAAAGTCGTTACTGCAAACCGTACTGCAAAAGAGAAAGACTATAAACATCGAAATAAGGGATTGTGTTTATTTAGAATACATATTCCGTGTAACTGATTTAAAATCATTTCCACACCGTAACACTGAATCATTCGATCTTTCCTCCGAGAAATCGTTTACTTTGGCAGAACCTTTATTTAAGATATTTATTAAAGATTTCCTAGCAATTCTTGGGCATTTATCAATAGATCATTGCGTGGAACATTGCTGGTAACAATTATTTTAAATTGTTATGTCCTCAGCTGTTCTTTTAATAAGTTTTCATTTGGTATCTGGATTTTAATAAATTATTGTCTCTTTGTAATATTTATAAACTATTTTAAGACAGAAAATTATATTTATCTTCCCTTTATGATTCTGTTTGCACTTTTTTTTAAATTGAAAAAGAAATTGTTTTTATTATTTTGTAGTAATAAATTAAAATAGCACAAAAAGAAAATTGGAAACTTTACAATTATTTCCAAGCATTTAATTAATTACAAATTTATATTCCGTATTTAAAATTAAAATTGTACATTTAGGCCAACAGAACACTATCATTCAAATAAGTATTGCTCTGCATATAACGGCCATTTAAATGCACTATTATTGCAAACTAAAAATATTAATACATGTTAAAATATAATTTGAAATTCAGATTTAATATTAGGGGTTATTGGACTCTATTAAACACTTTTGCAAATTATTCTCTAAGGGTTATGAATTTTTTATGCTTATGTATTAAAATAGAAATACATCAATTAAAAAACATTTTAAAACATATTAATTTTTTTAAAAATTAAAAGATAAAAATTCAAAAATTGTAACTTTTAAAAATTTAAAATATTTCAGGCTACTTAATTTTATATTTTTACTATTATTTTTTTTCTTATTACCCAATATTATAAAATATGAATTAATAATATAATATAAATTTATTTGGAACGAAACTATGTATAATTTTGTATTTACAGTTAAATGATAATTTTTTAGAAATATTTTTATCCACTCGTATTAAATTTTTATAGGAATTTTATTTTTTCTGAACTGATATTGGCTTTTAATTGTCTAATAAAACTTGGATTATAAATTGCATATGTTTTGTCTTTTAATGTTTAACGGAAATCTTTATTATTAATTCCTCTTAATTTCTTCAAAAATTAAGACGCCTTAGAAAATTTCAAAATGTAATAAAAATATCATTTTCAGATTCTCCTCTGGGTCTTTCAAATATTTATTTTACTGAGCACTGCACTTTATAACGCCACTTTAGTTGAATATAAGCATGTAGTAACGTGATGAAACAATAAAAATAAAATTTCATGTGTTCTTCCATTTTTGCTTGTTTCAAAGTCCACAGCCCTTATAACACTTTTACTGATAGATTCTAGCCATTGATGATTGGTTAAATTTTATTTATTTTTCTATATTTAAAGTTGAATTTGGCGTATATAGAGCCAGTGTATCGTGTTACAAAATTTACCAAATGATCACAATCACGAAAAAAAATTTATCATTAGTTATACAATTAGAATCCAGTTGCATGTAATAATTAACTAATGAACTCTTTATTGGTCCTAAATTAATGTTACTTTATAAAAAATATGTTGAGCACTGTAAGAATTAAATTCATTTTTTTTTCAAAATAAATTACAAACGCTAAGATGAATTTTAAAACCCTGAATCAAAAATCCATCACATCACCAGTTGGATATTAAGTGCATAACTAAATCCATTTTAACTCGTTGTCTATATGTACCGAATGAATTTAAGAAAATAGAACACACATTTTACAGACTTGAAGTACTTATTTTTACAGTACACTTAATGTAGGTAATAACCATTAGAATTTACCAGCTTTACATTAACATATCGTTTCTCTGTGTTAAAGCCATGTAATAGTCTACTTAAGCATAATTTTTCCTTGCTGAGTGTGCTTTTTCTCTTCTGGATCATCCTCCGTCATGAATTCAAAATACATAATAAGAAAGCACAGAATTTGAAACGAAAACCGTCTATGCTTTTAAACATTATTCAAAAACAGGGTTAAGCTTGCACAAACAACATTTAGGCATATCTCATGAATTATGTCCATGACTTTATATTCCTCTTGTCATTATAACAAGAAAGATAAAAATGCAAAGGAAACGCTACAGACATAAAGGGAGATTTTATAAAAACAAAAATAGCTCACTACCATATCCATACCACTTCGCTTCAGCACATTATTTCACCTTATTATTCAGCATTTATTCGGAGTGCTTCGTTCTGTCAGAAAAATGCAAAGATAAATTCCCCTCTTCCATAATAAGTAACATTCTCAGGATCCTTTCTCACCTGTTTCCTTCATACATATATGCATTATCATGTATGCATTAACGAGCGCCAAAGGAGTCGACCATTTTTTTCACTGATATAAATTAAATTAACACTTATTTTAGTTACGAAGGCTCAGTAATGTTCGAGAAAACGACAGAGAAACTATTATAATTTACAAAGCACGAGTTAAATTTGTAGGGAAAGTATATTATAATCAATTCATGATTTTACCCTTTCACTGAGGCCCTTAATAAAACAAAACGTTTTAAGTGTTGCTATAACTGTTATCTTAAATTTGCATCAAAGAATGTTCTGGTTAAAGGCAAAAGTAAAAAACAAAATTTAATTAGGCAATTGCAGTGACAAATTACGAATTCGTATAATGGCGCAAATTTGAATTCGAAATAACATCATATCAGAAAATTACCAGCTATAAATGTGCAAGCATGAGAAACTATGAAATCGATTTGGCTGAATAGATGCATTATAAATAAGATGAATCAGCTTACGGAAGAGAGGGATATTGAAATAAAATCTTTTCCGAAACACATTCTTTATTTATTGCCATTAATTTAATCAGATTTAAAATATAAAGCTTTTTATTTTATTCTTTCCTAAACAAAACTGATTTCAAATTTATTAAGATGGCCAGCTATTTTCATTAGTTATTATCTCTAGTAGCAGACAGATATTCTGCAATACTGTATGATATCTACAATATTTGCAATTTAATAGAATATTATACAATATTATATAATACTGAATAGCATTTGTTGAATATTTTACAAGTTAGACTGTGTAGGGTTTTGAATTAGAAACCTGTTCTGAACCTTCCTTGCACCTAATGTTGAAGATGCGTTTTTTCACCACCGTCAGACGACTGCCAATGCAACTATTTATTCAGTACTCATGCAATGCATATTTAAATAGATATTCAGTATAAAAGGGGGATATATCGCTCATCATTTTCTCTTACATAATGAATTTCTATCAGAATAGGGTCAATTCATATAATGACATAACTATATCTTACATGCAACTCTATAAGCCATCTAGCATCTAAGTTCAAATTATTTTTGACCAAAGATTTCAAATACAAATATTTGCAATAAATAAATCAACTCAGTTTATGCGGACGACAAAAAGAATACTTTCAGTGATATAGAAACAAATATTCTACTTTGAAAATACTCTGTAAAACGAAAAAGAATGCTTTTTCTGAATGCACAGCATCTTTTCCAGTACTTCAAGCGATATCTATTGATTAATGATTAGTTTCAAAATTGATTCCAGTGAATATAAGTAATTTGTTATTCGAAAAGAGGCTTCACATCTTTCATGAACTATATTGATTAATTTTTCTGAAGAACTTTCAAATCTTGAAAAAATTTTAAAACAGTTTAAAAACTTAATGGCAAATATTTCAAAAATTCAAAAAAATATAATTTCACTCAGTTTTAATTTCAAATCTGGAGAATACTGAATTTCAATAACTTAATTTGTATATTTTTAGATACTTAATTTATATAAGAAATAATCATATTTCGTTTAAATATTTAAAATGTTTAAATACTGAGTTTTAAAACCTGAAATTTTTAAAGTGTGTTGATCAATTACGTTGAAGCCGTTGAAAGTTTGTTTTCAATAACTATTCAATTAGAAGTTATGAAAATTCAGCAAAAAAAAATTTAATACAAATTTTAGTATTTAATATGAACCTTGCTGCCAACAGAGATATTCAGTGGTAACGACGTTCAGGATGCAGATGTAACTTAAATTGTTTTTGCTATGCTTGTATTTCAAGTGTTTTATTCATTGCGTAGTTAATTTCAAAATTAAAATTGCATTGCCTGTTTCTCATTTGCCACAACGGCATGGATTTGTTTGGGAAGCAACATGTATCCGCTCTTTTACAAATCTATTATTTCATTTATAGTAACGATGGCATCTAATAATAAAGATACTTAATGTTATAAATAAATATCTTCTCTTACAAATGATTATGGCACTTCAATGCACCTTATCTTTAAAAAAATTTCGGCAACTCAGTATGCCATTTAACTTTCTTGTCTAAAAAGATATTCAAATTATAACAAACCGTCACCTGAAATACAGCTTTCAAATGAGTTGATTAATGGTAATGCAACTCCTAATAATTATTTCCACGAAACCCATCCACAATTTTGTTAGGTTCATGTGATTAAAGAGCCTTCAAATCAGAATTTATAATTAGAAACGAATAATTTATAGTCACTTAAAGTAATTAAAGTAGTTCATTTCATGAATTAATTGAATATTCTTCCCAAAGATTCTCAACGGTTTGAATACAATCCTCATGTTTGAAATAAAATGATACAATGAAATCGTCCACTGCTTATTTATCTGTGAAATATCAATAATTCTGATAGTATAATATGCAATGTATCCGCATTATTTTTGTTTAACAAATGTGAAAATTAGTATTTTTAAATTCCAAATAATTAGATTTCAACTTAGCAGTATTATAAAAAAATGTTATAATAATAGTTATAATTATGTATTGCGAAATAACATTTTATGTTAAATATTAAAAATAAATTAAATTATCAGTTTAAAATACAAATTAATTTGTTGCTCCTTCATTTTCTTATTATTTTTATTTTCAAAATAAATTTGAAAATTTATATACCGTTAATGCTTTTGAATTAGAGATATTTTAACACAAAATCTCACAAATTTGCTGTGTGTTCATGAAAATAACTTGTCATTAAACTACTAAGAACGAAGTACTCAGAATAAATGAACGATATCATTGGATAAAAATTATGGGAATTCAAGCAAACAATTTTAATTTTTTAACTTCATTATTCAAGACTTTAGGGCTGGCGATATTTTTTTCCATCTTCAATAGAAACAAATAAGTGCAAATAATAAGTATTCGAAGTTTCATCGTAATCGAATGAGCGGTACGGCATCGCATCAGAAACATATAGACAAACATTCTTTTTTATTGATATAGATCTCAAGCAGAATTGGATGATTGTTAAAAATTTAAACTCCGAAATTTTTTCAATGATATATTCATTTAATCAAATAACATAATTCTAATTTTTTTGCAAAATTTAGAAAATTTTTGCAACTAGAAATACATACCTAGTTCTTATGGTTTAGAATTAGCTATTTAGTGGACACATTGTGTAATGAAAAATGTCTAATAATCAATTAAAAGAATAAGCGTGGGAACATACAGTTTTGTTTATAGTTCAGTTTTATTATAGTGTATAATTGATAAATTCCCAATGATCTGAAGAAATTAGAAGAAATAATATTTATACCAGAACTTATTTTTCCCATTGTTTCAGATTATAAATATTTCCCCTCAACAATTCTAAACTTACAACACAATTGTTTAATTTATACGTCTAATTACATCTTTAATTATTCAAACAAAATAATTGATTCTGGTTACTTTTCATGTCCACCTATCTATCATCCTTGACGTAAACTTGTTCTCGGCCGCGAATCATTAGACAAATTATTTCAATTGAATGGGGTAATCGATCAACAAGATTAAATAATTCAATCTAAAATTACTAGCATGGTTTATTCTCAGTGCTGATTACTCGCAATTCTCTAGTTTACGAAATATTAATATTTATGTGGTTAATAAAGACATGTAACTGCTCTCGCAGTCTGTAAGACGTGTTGTTGCAATCATCTATTAAACAATTCTAAGTTGTTAAATATTTCAGTCACATTTTGGGCGTTGGCATGTGCTATCCGGAGTTCCAGAGACTTTGAAAAATGTGAGCTATTCCTAAATATCAGTTTAAATTTTATATGAGGAGTAATAATCAGGGTGTTATAAAGCGGTATACAACAAAGCTAGAAATTATTGATTAGATTATTGAAATGTAAACAAAATCGTTTTTTAAGGTAACACAATTTCACAAGTTATTTGATTTCATTGGTTTTATTTTTAATTTTAGATATGTTTCCACAGAATTAAAATTAACAATACTATTATTGAAAGAAGACGGACTGATTAATAATATTAAAAATTAGTAATTTAAAATTACAATGTTAATTCATCTGTATTGCATTATATAAAAGAACTCTCAGTTAATAATTTTTTTATATTCCTTGAATTATGAAAAAAATTCAGATACTTAGGGACAAAAATCATTTAATTAAAAATGAAATATTTTCTCACATACTGAATATTAAGTCGTGTGATATTTTTTATTTGTTCCCCTGAAGAATTGTATCTCACATATCAGTAATTCAAGAACAGTAATGTTTAATTGTTTCTAAAGGCACTATTTTCTATTAATTACCATTTATAAATACATTTTATATTTAATAAATCAGATCATGAACATTTATATTATTATTAAAACATTTAGAGTAAATCAAATTTCATTTTTAATTTTTTTAAATACTATGTGCGGCTGTTAAAAACAAATTCATTCTCACACAATTTTGTGAGTTTCATAATTAAAGGGAACTTGATACCCCGGATGACGATGTCGATTTTTGAATTTTGTGTTTAAATTTATGTCTGGGTTTGCATTCGAAATCTCTGAGAATTTCAAAATAATCGGCCAAATATTTTAAGGAATATAGTTATTTTGACAGACATATTATCAAGGGATACACCATTTTCCATTATTTTATTTTATACTTTTACCAGTAAGTGACCCAAAGCAAATTTAAATACATTTGTGGAAACGTTACAATTTACTAGAAATTTGTAACCTTTGTAGTTTCATTTATATTTCTGTGTTAATTTTTGCCCACTGGGATTAGACCATTTTTAAAAGAAAATCATATCGTTGAAATTTGCATCAAAATTCATTACTTACTTTTCAATCCAGACCGATTTGTAAATGTTATGAGTTAACAGAAAAGTACATGATTTTAATGTGAATAATACGACATGTTGTACATATATATCATATGTTCCAAATAAAAAAATTAAAAAAAGTTTTGAATAAACGGTTATTAAATTCATTAACGAAATCTAATATAAGAATTCTATGTTTGTTTACTGGAACATCACAGTTTCGACAAAGACGAATTTACAACTGTGTTTCAGAATTAAATTTAGTTTTATATTAAAAATAGTGATTAGACATTTGGTTAAATAAGACATTTTTATTCCTTTTTTATTTATGTTTTATTAAAATAGTTTTAAATTATTATTAGGCTTAATAAGTATTTGAGTTAAAATATTAAGAATGGTTTCCTAAATATATTGAATATAAGGAATAAAAATAATGATTTTTTTAATGAATTTTTTATTACATTTTTCTAATTATTGATAAATTAAATTACAGAAACTGTTAACTATGAAAAAAATAAAATTTTATAAAATTAATTTTTTCACGCTTAAAATATTTTTGAGAAAATAAGCTGGTTAAATTATAATATTTCTGTACTTGACTCTTTAAACCCGTTTCACTTAATTTGCTATTTCCAAAATCAGGCTTCCTATAAAATGTTAAAAGTCTAGCACATTTTATTCAAGATTTTTGAAATATTTGTATAAGTTTAAATATATCGACTTAACGGAGTTAGGCATTAAAAAATATTGATTAATAATTTTTTAAAAATTAAAAAGGAGAAAATTCAGTATTTTTTAAATAAAAAAATTGAAACAATTAAATAAATAGTTTTTTCTCACAATGATTTAGGTTTACAAAATATAATCCCCAATTCCGCTAAATTCATTTGGAAGTTTTTCAAAAAATTAAGTCAGAAAATATTGAAAACAAAACTCATTGAGTACAAGTATCTCAGGAAACCTGCCAATTTTTTAAAAAAACGTTACAAAGTTTTCAACTTTAAATTTCTCAATAATGAAAGTATTTTAGGAATCTAAAATTCTGAGTAGTTTTTTAACTACAGCAAAATAAAGTAGATTATTTTAAAATTAAAAAATATTGTGGATATCGATTCCCCTAAAATCAGAACCAACATAGTGATATTTCCCAGAGTATCCATTTAAAACTTTACATGTTTGCATACAAAATAATCTTAATAAATGCAGTATTACCTAGATATGAATGTGGCTTGAAAAAAAATCAAAGTATTTTCATGATTTTTACAAGAATTTCATCACAGAGAAATATAACTTTTTTATCATAAAAATTAAATTAATGTCACAAATTTGTTAGGGCAAAAAATGAAGTATTGCTTTCACTAATCGCCCTCATTTAGTTATGAAATTTTCCGTCTGTATACAGATTATTTTAGACAAATAATCTGTATACAGATTATTATCTAATTATCTAATATAATCTGTATACAGATTATATATATATATATATATATATATATATATATATATTGTAAAATTACCATTTTTTGATGGCGAGTTACTGATTCTTTTAAGATTAAGATTAAACGATACACAAAAAATTTATAAATATTTTTTTCTTCTTCCTATTCTAAAATTACATTTTTTATTAATGAAACAAATAAGGAAGTCTGGAATTAAAGCAGAAATAAGGAATCATTCGATTTTATATATGTAACATTTTTTAAATACCAAGACTTCTTTTTGCTATTCAAATATATTGTGAAAATTAAGGAAAACATACCTAAGAGAAATGCCAATTTTAATGGTTTCATTTAAAAAAAGCAAATAAAACTGCAATATATAAAGGACAGGGAAAACAACCTTTCTTAATTATTACAAATCTAAGTCTTCTCAAAATATATCTTATCGATATGCATTCTTTATTACAAAATGCTAATTTTTTAATAAAATTTATCAAACTGTCTCTTTTTCTGAAGACGTCAAAAACTTTGACAGATTATCCTAAATGTATTTTAGTAAGAGGAACACTATAATTAAAAACTACATCAAATTTGGAACTGGAAATTTAAGATTTAATCATGCAAAGTTTTTGATTCAAAATAATGAAAATGATTAGTTAATAAAATAAAATAGAGGAATTCCTTTCTATTTGTAACTTTCCAAGGTACAAAGAAAAAAATCATGTTGAAGTTGTTTTAGCCTAATTTTTTGAACAAAACAACATGCATTTTATATAAGTCAGATTTTACTTTCATAAATAAAAGAAACAACAAAACCAATTGCTTATGGTCATGTAAAGGTTTTATGATTATATCTATGAAAATGCTTGATTATTATATTAACATATTTATAAATGTTAATATTATTATGTTTTTAATATTCATTTAAATTCCCAGTTTTGCACTTTATTAAAGTAAAATAAGGAAAGTTCATTCAAATCCATCATTCCAAAACACACCCGGGACAAAATCATTTCAGATGCCACAAAATGCAGGCTTTTTCAGTATTGAACAATAATTTCTTGTGAATTTTATGCATTCTCAACCATATTTTCTAAGAATAATTTTGAAATAATATATTAAGTGACTTTTTGGAATGATAAATAATACCTTAATTTTACACTCATTCATTTAACTGGACCTGTTCCCCTTTTTCGTAATAAATTTTTCATTTATTTTCTCATAGGTCAGGGACTTGAAAATTTGTTCATTTATGTGATCTTATAGATGATGCAGTATTGGAATATTTTCAGAATTTAATTATCCTTTAATCAATTATTTTATTTTATTTCTTTACAAGTGACGATATTAAGTAGTGATTTTGAAGAAAAGTATCAATACATTTCACAATATTTATAATAATGATTTATAATTAGATAATTTTAATTATAAAATTAATCATGATTAAAAATTAGCAAAATAATTAAAACAAAAGAATTTTACTTTTTAATTCATAATAAATATGCATCTTAATAATTTTCATTAAATTTATTTGCTTAATATTGGCATGTAATATTGATTAAAGTTAATACATACTTTTCCAACAGACATCAAGGAATTTTTTTTATGAATTACCTTTGAATAAACTAAATTTTTATTTGTATTTTTTAATGAAATTACTTACATAAAAACATAAAATTTCTATGAGGGTATCTTTTTCTTCATTTATCTATCGCAATAAAGAAAAGATTATTTTCTTTATACCGGCAATCAAGAGGAAATTATTGTATTATGCTGATATAAAAGTATTTGAGGCTGAATAATGCTCATCCTGAATTAATGTTTCATTCTTAATACTTTGACCTTTCTTTTGTGCTAACGTCTTTGTAAAATTCTATTCACAATGTATAAAGATTTATTCAAGAAAAATGTTAAAAAATCTAAGCCTTAAGAAAGGGGTTTTTATTCTGAAATGCCACCAACTTCTTACATCGTCATGTTCATTCGTATATGGAAACAGTTTAATATCAGAACAATTTTATCGTTCTCAAATTGTTATTGGTAGATATTAGAACGAAATCAACCTTACCACATCCACATTCCTAAAGTATTCCTAAGGATTCCTAAGTTCACCTAATTATGGATATACTCTGGATTTTATTTGCATTAATAACATACATTAAAAATATTAGGCATAAATATGGTCTAAACTTAGTTTTTAGTTCTGAGTGCTTAGAAATATTTTAGTAAATATCAAAGGAACAACCGGAAAAAAAAGTTTTAAATATTTTTACCAAACATTTAAAACAAGTATAACACTTGCAAATACTCTTAGTGTTATGTCTTGAAAACTTTCATATTTGTTGATTTGATTAGGGTTTTGCCGAAATTTAATTATTAATTTCTAAACACTATAAATGATTTTCAGATATTTATATTTAAAGAAATTCTTTTTTCTTTATCGCATGAAAGTGTTGCAAAGTTTTTATTTTATGTACCTTGAATGGCTTGGAGAAATTAATAACGGCAAATCTCATTCTAACTAAATATTGATTTGAAAAAAATAAGATAGTGCGTATAATTTAAAATTAAAAATAGTTAACAACTTAACTACTTCTACTTCAATATGCCACATCATATACATTTTCTACCATAATATCTACCAACCCAGACAATATTTATAATGTTTACATAACCTAAATGAATTAACAGAAAGGCCTACTTCATAAACTCAGTGTTTATTACCATTTTCTCCCACGCAGATTCAAGAAAGTGATACTTTCTGTAATATAATATTCTCCGCGGAGGTAGACAAAGTTTGTTCAGGTAGAGTATACAGTTTAAAATATATCCTTAAATTCTGAGCTAGGCGAAGCAAAGGAAGGGAGTATAAAATTGAGCAGGGTAGAGTTTTGTAACCGTCACCGCTCAGAATATTCTGTGGACTTCGATTTCAGTACATAAACTAACGTTTTTGGCATACAAACTACTAAGATTTTCGCAGGTTTCACAGGCTGTCTACCAGAAAGGAATAAGAAATGCGGTGCACGCAGAAAAAAAAACGAACTATGGGATACACAGGAGGTAAGGTATCTTAAAACTTGGAAGGAAAAAAAGAAGAAGAAAAAAAAATGCCTATGCGTGCCGCATAGCGTGTGAAAAATCTAGAGTAATATATGTTAATGAAGTTAAGCCTAAACTTAAGTTTAAAGAAACGTATTTTAAAATACTTTCGTTTGAGCAATAGAATTTTAGTCTTCTTCGCCTTATAAAGTAAGCTAAGGAAATTTTTCTCATAAAAGGAAAAAATACCGCAATGTTCTTATATTAAAAAGCGCCGAAGAAAATATTTATTTTAATAACTGAAGTATTTTTATCTCTTTTGAAAGTTTGGTTTTTGATTAATTTTAAGTTAAACTGTTCTTTAAACATCAACATATATTATTACAATTAGATACACGATAAGTTTTAAATTTTTAACAGTCTGTGACAAATTAATTCCAACAAATATCGATAAAAATATAATTACAAAAAAATCACATATGCAATCTTTTTTTGAATAATTTGTTGATTGAATAAAGCTTTTTTTTTCCATTTGAAATGAATATTTATTTGTTTGCAAATTCATCTAAGAATAATAAGTTTAAAATTAATTCAAGATTCTCCTTAAATGCTGATGTACAAATAAAGGTAATAAAAATGCTTGTTTAATTTTACAAAGAATATAAGTCAAGTAATTAATATTTAGTTTGAGCTGGAACGTATAAAATCTTCTGAGTCAAATTCCTCTAATCACGTTACCTGATTTAAAATTTAGGAGTAACGGATTAGGATAGATATCACGAGTTATTGTAATAACTTCATGTAGAAGCGAATGAAAAGATAGTTTATGTTTTTCATCAATTCTGAGATTTGTTCCTGAAAAGACAATAGATTAGAAACCCACAATACAAATTAAAGTATTGCAATTAAAATTAGAACACCAGTAATTGGCGCATGGACTAGCACCATTTCCTAAAAAATACATCATGTATCGAGAAGTTTAGCTGTTTGACAACCTCTTTACTTGATATACGATGGCTTATCAGTGTTTGGTTGGAATGAAAGTTTTACGAGAAATTTTAAAATGTAATCTTTAGTGGAATTCGATTTATATCAAAACTTAAAAGAAATATACCAGTTTAAAATTAAATCTTGTGGTAAAATTAAAATGAAACTTTGATCATTTTTTTAAAGCAGCAAGATATTTTTAGGTTGTTCTAAGTATTAATGGCACCTTTAATTCTAGTTCAGATCTGATGTCAATATTTATTTATTCATAGACAGCAAAAAAAAAATTAAATTCGTAAATTCAGCATTTGATGCTTCCTTTTAGAAAAAAGCAGAAATTTAAATGATGTTATTCTTATGAATTTTTAGGAATCTTATTTCTGTATTATCTCTAACATAATTTATATGACAATATTAAATAGCAATTATAGCAATATAAATTGCCATCGCAGATTTGTCAAACACTTTTTATTTTATATAATTATCCAACATAATTATTTTAAGATAATTTAGCAATATCCATTTTCATTATTTAATTATATTTACTTAAAAGAATCTTGAGAATATATTTGAAGTGATTCTGTAGCGTGAAATTTTACAACTGAGTCAAACAAAAATCTGTAAGATGTCAAGAAAAATAACTCTACAGTCCTCAGTATTGATTTTTGTTTTGCAAAGTTCAAAAAGAAACATAAGATACGCTATTTTGCTTTGACAGGTGCCTGCGAAAAGAATGTTTTGTCTTCCGTGAAAATTGTCTTTTTTTGTTCGGAACTGATCTATCTGCGAGTGGCAGAACCACATTTGCCAAAACTTCACTGGCAATGTTGATGAGAAATTGATCCTCTTAGATCCACAGAGTGATCGTAAGTTTTTGAATTCGCCTCGTAAAATACTATCGGAATCTTCAAATCTGTTTACCTCACGAAACTCACTCCAGCTGTCCATCTGGTCTTGATCCCATCTCATACTGCAACTCCAACTTCCTATATCACAAAACTATTTTTACAACGGGCAAAATTTTTTACCAACCCTTTCGACATTTTATATGTGCTTTTGTTTTATTTTCACTCTTTTTCTTTTTTATTATTTAAAAGAAGCAATAGAATGCTAAATCGGCCTGAAGCCAGCCTATGTGACAGAAAATGGAACTAATAAAAGAAAGGGGTTCTGGAAGCTCTGAGGATGAACACCCAAGGGAAATTTCGTTTTCGCTCAGAATATTCTGGAATTGTATCGAGATGAAAACGAGACTTGAAGCATGCCTAGTTTAATTTCCAACTTTATGCAAAATTGAAGTAAAAATCAGAGCGGAACTAAGAAGTAAAGCCTGCTCACAGAAATATGTGTGAACTTGTTTCGTGAATGAGATTCAAAGATTTCTGTTGGGAGAAATTTTAAAGTTGTATTGACTATCAATGAGATGAATGCTCGAATACGTAAAAGGAGAGAACTTCCAAGCGGAAATCCTTGAGTGTCAAGATTCTTTACATCTTTCATATATGGATGCATGTCTCTATTCTGATTCTACTTTTACATTCTGTTAATCCTTATGCTCTTTTTCTCCACTCTTCATCATCCCATATACTATATAATTTTGAATAATGTTTCGAAACAAATACGTTTTGTACTAAGTGAAATTTCGAAATACTCTGATTTTGAGTCTCATGTAGTTCAATAATATCATGAAAAGATTGTGACCAAAAAAGAAAATTATTTGAATATATGTGTCATATTCTGACAATCTAATCACGGTTTTTACTTTTGTTGGTTGTCTCTGTTCAGTTGTTGCTGCCTATCCTACTGTTTCAGGTGAGCTCATTGAATAGGAATCAAATAGTTGATGCATTAAATAATCTTTTTAGAATACTGATTGTTCAAGATTTATTCAGCCATTGTCAAATAGAAAGTTATTCTTTTTAATCAGTTATTAATTCTTTTAATTAAAGTGCATGCTTCAAACTTATAGAAATACTTGGAAAAATCTTCTTATCAACATTTAAAGTCTTTATTCATTTAAGTAAAAATTTTAGTCGATGTCTTCATAGAGTGTTAGTATTCTGTCACATGTAGTTAGTGTTCAAAAGAAAGAAAAATGTTATTCTGTAAATATGTACAAGATTTCTCAAGTAAACTGTCTTCAGTTTTTTTTATTGGATTGTTGCTGTAATTATGCAACGTATCAGAAAATGTTTATATTTAAAATTTACAAATAGTTATAAATTAAGTATGCTTAAATTTCATTTTTATGACTTTCATGCATACATTAAAATTTCTTTTGTTATTTTGATATCACTTCTTTTATATTAGAGGAAAACTAGAGCATTAGCTTTAATATATACTCTATACTGTATTTCAGAATTTAGTATTGTTTTGTGCTTATAATATTTTCAAACTAGATAAATTGATAATATAAGACAAATTATATGCATAGTATTGGCTATTTAAATGAATGATATGTAATTTTAATAATTATTCATATCACAAAAGTTTAATATATTAACATCAGATTTTTTTTTTGAGTAACGATAAATATGAATGCACATCTGAAAATTCGATTCAAAATATTTTTTTATTAAGTACCATCAGATTTAAGAACATATTCTTTCGTTTTACAAAAAAAAAAAATTAATGAAAGTTATTTACAATTTATTTGCAGGTCATGATTACTATACTCATGTATATATTGTGCATTTATGTATTGTGCATTTATGTATTATCTTTAAGAAGGATAATACATTTTAATGTCGATTCGTTGGTTTTGAGTAGAAAAAAAAGAACTACTACTTTTTAAATATCTTTGGGATATTCTTTTCACATTTCTAATAAAAATTCTTCATTTTATGCTTCTTCTTTATCTATTGAACAAGAATCTCCGTCTCTCGTCGAAAACATTGTTCTCTGAGAGAAATAAAAACCATTTTAATCCATAATATCTCAAAATATAATTCATACAAGTCAGTCTAAATTTTTTTTATAAAATATATAGGGTTTCAATAAAATTAGGGAGACATTTCAAAAACTTATTTCAAAAAATCAAAAAATGATTGATTAAAAATAGTTTTCAAAAGAAATATTCTACTTTCATGATTTTTTTATCGCTTTGGAAAAAGTGGCTGTATAAAAATTATCAAACATTAAAATGAGCAGAAAAGGCAGCATATAATTACAAAGCTTCAGAGCATATATATTTAAAGCTGTATTCTCTTGATATTCAAATGTGTAATTTCTAATTGGAAAAATCGTTCATAATCTAAAAAATTCTTAAGCATGACAGCTAATCTCGGATAATGAAACATTTCTCGTTTATTCAGAATCAGTATTAATTTTGAGAAATTTCGACGGTTGAAAATCATGAAAACTAGTTAAAATTTTCTTAATATTTACAGGGCTAAAAGGACTTGTTGAGAGATTGGAAGAAACTGTCATTCTGGAGAATACATGTTCCAGAAAATCACACTTTGCTGAATCCCATTCTTCTCAACTGGTATCATATTTGGAGCCTCTGTTGTTTTACACAGTAACATGATCCGTTAACGCGTTAAAAGCTACAAAACTCTTGAGATTACCAGTATATGCGATGCATGATATTCTTCATGTACTCATGAACCTCAATTCATAAAACAGCAAGTGTGCCGTGAAACTTTTTCTGTAACAAAGTGGAAAGCGTTAGTAGCTTCAGTTTACCAAAAATTGTAAAGGAATTAAAGTAGTATTTAAAAATCTTGCAAGTGGATGATGACTCTTTTAAATTAAATGAAGATATCAACACCCAATATTTTTGTATCATCCGCTTGAGAACAAACTCTTCTTCCCTTCTAAGTAGAGTGTCCTGGTGAGAATTCAAAGATTTTCCTCTCTAAACCGATGGCTTGCAACAACTTACACTATTACTAAAAAATGCTAATAATCTGCATAGTCATGTAATGCCTTCATTTCAGCAAGAAGAAATATTCTCTGAGATAACTTTTGTGAAGTATGGAGAAACAAAGTGTAGTTCATATTCTGTGATATCTTGGCTGGTCAATTGAGAATCACAATTTTCTTAAATATTATTTCCAGTATTTATGAAATAATGGAATATTTGCTTCTATGTAATATGCAAAAGGAATATGTAAAAATTTCTTGTTACATATTTTCTCAAAAATTATTCCTTGTATCCTGAGCATATCAGGATTTAATTAAAAAAATTAAATACATAAAAAATTTATTTGTTTAAGAAAGTTCATTAAAAATTTTTGCATGTAATTACAAAAAAAATGTTACCTCATTTAGTACAACATGAGCTTATTTATTTGGAAGGAATAATTTAAACTATAAACAATGCTATCAAATCCAGAAAAAGTTTTCACCAATTAATGAATATTGGCGTGTAAAACATATATAAGCTTACAGACATACATATCGCGAACCTTATTTCTATTCGTAATTCCAAAGCTAAGAATATTCTTTTCAATAAGTTATAATTTTTCAAATATTGAGAGAAAAATATGCGTAGAAAATATATTAATTTAAAAACAACCATTTTCATTTAATAGGTAGAAACATTTAACTATATTAATAGAAAAATACAGTTCTTGAATAAAAAAAACGAATGCAGATGAATAAGCTTTGTAGAGATGTTAAATCTAGCCCAGCACGACTTAGTATTCATACATTTATGAACTGTATGCATATTCACAATTCTCAAGCAAAAACGTTTATTCTCTATAATGTTTAATTTCTAAATATTAAAAAAAGTTAGAGCATAAAAATACTTAATAATATCCTAAATTTATTTAAACTATTTTGATGCAGCCAGCAAATGTACACCTAGCTTGATTAATAGTTTATACAATTCTTCGATACAAAATTGAAGACACCTGCATTAAATTTGTGGACACGTAAAAATCTAACCCCACAGCATCTCGTAGGCATGCATATCATGAACAGCGCTTCTGTTCACACTTCCGAAAATAAGTATGTTGCACCTAAGACACACGAGACTCAGTTAACTTTTCGACTAGTAAAGCGAGATAGGGTATAGCAAACAACTAGGATAGTCTCCGAATTGATGGGGTGTCAACTTCCTAGCCGTATGTACTCCCAATGAACCAAAATAGAACAAAAAAATACCGGACCCGAGATCCGGCAAAGGACTTTAACAGCTGAACGTGGTTGGCATCTTCAGGACCTGGACATCAATAATACAACACGTGTCTTCGAAGCTTGAAGATCTGGATATCTGTGGGATTTTATTTCGAGTCCTTCGTGTTCCACTATAAAAAGGCTTTTTTCCTCTCTCTTTATTTTCCTTCGTTTTCTTCATGACCTTATATTACTTTATCCATCAATTTCGGATTTGTTCGTCCATTACAACTCGTTTCTTATTCGCAATATGTCCCAATTCATTGCCAATGAATGTAACGACGTCTGGTGCTTCGATTTTATCGGTGAAGTCGGATCCTTATGTGTTAAGAGTCATCTAGAAACGGAAAATCGGATGTTGTGAAAGAAGACGAGGCGACTTAGAGCCACAGGCTCTATATTCGATTTTCTTTTATCTTGAGCCACCGACAGATGAAAGAAAATTAAAGGGGAGGGAAATCCATTTTGAGCTTTGGATTTTTTTCTTATCTCATTTAACTTAAATTTCCGGTGGTATCTAAGAAGGTTTTCTCAGAAAAAAAAGAGTCAATTTTTTCTGAACATTTCTCAGTTATTTACGGTCTTGAAGAACTTGGTCGGCATTCGAGAGATTTCGAGATGGCAAAATCTCTTTTAGTCTTCATTTACCAATGAGATTTATAATCTATGATATAAAATGCTTTATATTTATTTTTTATTTATAATATGTATCTTTATGTGGCAATTTACTGACTTCATTTTACCATTTTTAATATTCATTTAAATGAAATTATCAAAGCTAAAATTGATTTATGTGACTGCGACTTCTAGTAAGTTAAATTTACGTAAGATAGAGAATAATGTTTCTCGTTTCCTGAAAATAAATTAATAAGTCACCTTATTGAACTTTTATTTAATTTAAAATCTCTATTCCATCAAGATAAAAGTTAAATTTTGAAAACTCCTATATTGTTCTTTTGTTGATTATGTACTATGCATAAAGCAACAAGTCACATTTAAAAACTATTTTTTACTATCCTTATTTATAAATGTGCATTATTTGTTAGAATTTAAAATATTTAGCCTTTTCTTCACAATGTAAATTAAAAATTTCTTGTCTATGCCCTGACTGACACAAATTCTTGTCTACTATACCATAAAGATTTCATTGGTCCTAAAAGATCTCTGCCTATCCTCTAATACACTTGTCTACTGTAGAATTGACTATTAGAAAATTCCGTGATAATATGAAAGAAAGTACAGATTTTTTTAAAGTATTGAAATGGAGAAAGCCCTTTTTTTACTTTTTAAAAAACTTTTTTACATTTCATGCAGTCGATTCGTGTGCTTAGAGAACAATTAGAGTTTATAGAAACTCTCATTATATTAGAATATATTATAAGACGAATTTTCGGAATTTCAAACACGTCCTTAAACTTATAAATATTAGGAGATATTTTACTTATCGCTCTTCCTATGGACGAGTCATAATCGTTTCATTTAGGTTAAGTATTTAATTTCAGGTTATATATGAAAGCATTAAAACGAGAGTTTACTGTATAAGAGTAATGAAAGATTACTTTATCATTAAAATCTCATAAGTTAGCAAAGTAGATATGAAACTGTGATATACTGTGTGGTACAATAAAAAAATATTGTATTGTTTTAAAAATATTTTCTTGAGGTTATGTATCTGCCTACTGGATCTTTTAAGAATAGTGCAAAAATATGTAATGATGAGCATAAAAAGTACCTGCCTCGTATTTTTTTTTACTTCATTTTGCAAACAATTTAGATTCAGTTTTTTGGAGATTAGTGTCGCATCGAGAAAAATTCAAATTATTCATATTTCCCATTTTTTTATCAAGTTTAAAATACACGAACCATAAAAAGTTTGAGTATCTTGAAGTTGTTTTCGGGCAAGTTATAATCATGACCAAACAAATGAGATAAGTTAAAAAGCTCTTTCATAAGGTATTTTACTTTTAAAAAGTAATTTATGCTGATTGCAGAGCAAGCGCATATTCCCAACTGTGTCCATCTGCAAATCAGAGACCTTATTAGCATACATAATTAGTTTTCTTTCAAAAGAATCAGTTTGCTTTTGAAATTTAAAAATTACAGACATTCCACTGTTCTTGCTTAGAAGACTTTTCCATTTTCTCGGAATTCTTAATTTTTATCGTAATTCTTAACGTTTCGAATTCAGCACGATTAATCAGAATGACTGGGTTTAATTAAAATAAGTTTATTTTTCACAGTTCGTATTGTGATGGGAAGTTCATGAAAATAGTATCAACTTCTGTCAGTGACCTTCAGTTCTATAAATTTTTTGTGATTAACCATGGCTAGAAAAATATTCATTTTTGTTAATCGTTTTGAAAACTAATTACTTATACCCATCATTGTTTAAAATTTTAATTCATTTTTAAGAATCTTATTTGTAAACTTCTAAAAACAGAACGGCAATTGATATAAAATGTGGGACAATCTATTTTCTCCCTTCATTATTTTAAATTGTGAAAATTAAAATTTGGGAATTATTTAAATTTTTTATGAAAACCAAAGTAATACATGGTTTTTTCTGATATATTTACAAACATTGTGTACTGTGCTGCAATCTTAATGAGTATTTGTAATTCCGAGAACAATCAATCGATCACTGATAAATTATAACGATCCTCAATAAAAGTCATTATGGTAATATAATAATTCAAATCGAAATTATTCGTTATTATTAGAGTTCTTATTCCTTAAGAAGGGGGAAAATTATTTCATTAAAAAATTTGAAGTTTAGAACAGATGTAAAGATCTGAAAGAATATATTTGAAAGAGAGTTGAATAGTGAAGAAAATATTTGAAAAAAAATTAAGAATGGTGTTATTACTTTCAGTGGTTTTTGCTTACTAGTTTATTTGAATTCTAATTCTTTATAAATTCTATTTAATGGCAAATCTATGCTGCACCATCAGTCTTTCATAGCTCATAAAGAGTGGTCAGGACGCAAACTGTTCAAACTCTGCCCGCACTTTCCAGCTATTGATCAGTTGCTTACGACTAGCTCCAGGGCCAAACTTATGATCCCGAGCTAAAGATAAGTATTTTTTCATTGATCTTACTTTATTCTGCATTATTGACTAAGATTAGTTAGATTTAATGGAAATAAAATTGTTAGATGCTTAAGTTTGAAATGTATTATGATGACATGAGACATTTTAAATTACATACTTTATAAACTTTGAGTGGTATGTTGACATCAGATGATAATTTATCTATAATACATAAAACAAACAATATATAACACGTTTTGTTACTTTTTGACAAAATTTTTTGAACATGAATTGGGAGCTCACGTAACTTTAAATGAATATTAATTCACAACTGTTTTATAATCATTTAGGAACTTTTGATTCTTCTAAAAACATATTAATTTCTTTCATCATATTTATTAACATCAAGTTTTGTCTCTTCTCATGTTATGAAAATAAATATAATGATGAATACGCAATTGCAGCCCTTCGGCAACACATTATGTGAAAATTACATTAAAAATTTAAAGGATATTTTAGAAAAGCTTACGTGCTTTTATATTTCCAATAACAAAATACATTAGAAGATATATGTACTAATGCACTGATTTACGGAAAGCGTATTTCTAAAAATATCTTATTCATATCCTCGATAAGATTGACGTTAACGGTTTCCATACTCTCGCTTGAGTGCATTTTTGAACCGTTAAAGTCAGACATTCAATTTTGAAACTTTCCCCCATTAATGTCGTTGCCTGAAAGAAATAAAAACTATCTTTCTACCTAGGTCAAGGGAGAAAATACATAAACGTGGTAAAACATTAAATAAATCCAAGGCATATCTCTTATAAAAGAGACAAGAAAAAAAAAGCACTCATCTTATTTAAGATGAGCACGAACTAATAGAAAGCTAAACATCTCCGCAAAATCCTTATTTAAAATCCACGAAGGCAAGTTCTTAAATGAACTGATAATACCATCCAGTAGGTATGAGTATGAGATTTAATGAGCGTTTCTAATCCCCAAAGCGGAGAAAATAAGAAAGAAAATGATTTCAGGGAAATAAGGGAAATATTTCACGGGCCCCTTAGCGTACGACCAGCCAAGTGGAAATGGAACAGATTTGCTTAGTATTTTTAGGAGGAAAACCGCGTGCGTTTTCAGTTGAGCGCGCTCTAACTTCTCATAGCGCACAAGAGTTGTTTTAATCGCAGACAAAAGGGTGAATTTAACGTGGGACGCTTGTGATAATTTGGCCCCGGATATTTCTGATTGCAGTTTATCCGTTCAACTAATAGGGGTGTAAGTTTTGTTGCTCTTGTAAATGTGTTGAAAGAATAAACCATCGGGTACTTTTGCAAGATCATTAGCTTACTTACGCAAATTTAAAGGAAATGGTTTAACAAAAATTTTGCCGACTCGAATCAGTGGTTTCATTCTTAATGATTTTTCTTTTTTCTTTGATGAGGTGTGAAAATATGAAACCGTCAATTTTTTGAAGTTGAATGCTCTCTATTTTATCTGGGAAGTATTTTTTTTATGTGGAAGTGAAACTTCTTAAAATTTATTACTAAATTTGATAGTTTTCGAAACACAGAATTCTAAATAATAATGCCACCTGCCGAATATAGTATTTTTGATTTTTGCTGTAGTAGTAACAGAAAGTAAAATTCCATCTTTAAGACTTTCGAACACTACCGACGACACATCTCGTCTTTCAGATACTTCCAAATACAGGTTTTTGTGTAATACAAAAAATAAATAAATAAAGTAAAGTTATTCTTCCGATATGTATTAGAAAGCTTAACCTATACAAACTGACATAAAAGAACAATGTTAGCCCACAGAAACCTGTAATTGGAAATATCTGGAAGACGATATGTCTTGTCGGTAGATTTGAAAGTGTTAAGTTAATTGTACGAATACTCGATTTAAATTATTCTTATTAATTAAATTTATTATCAATAGTAATATACTAAATTTAAATTCCTTCTTGATTCCAAGGCAAATTAAAAGAAAATTTTAATCATTAAAAATTTCAGCCTTATATTTTTATTCCAAAAAAAACTGACCATCCTTGAATTTCTTCTTCTTAATGATAAGTAATTATTGATATTTTTTATTAATGTAAAATATATGAAGATTTCCTTGATAAAAAATTAATTTTTACTTTAAGAAAGGATAGAAACGCATACCCTTATTTTAAAAAACTATTTCTTTCTTTGATTGATGTTATTAATTAAATGTTACCTGAAATGAGTTTCTGGCATTCGTTTACTTAACAGAAGAGTAGTTTTCAAAGTATGACTAATATCATAAATTAATATGTTAAATTTGATGAAATTCCTATTAATATATAGTCAATTTTCAATCATTATTATTATTTTAATTATTTATTTTATATAAATTTTTATTAATAAAGAAAGAACAAGAGAAATACTTTATGGGCTTCTTACTGTATAACCAGCCAAGTGAAAAAGGAATAAATTTAATTAATACTTTTGAGAGGAAAACCGCTTGCATTTTCATTTGAGCGCGCCCTAACTTCTTCTAATGCACAAAAGTTGTTTTAATCTCAAACAAAAGGACAAATTTAACGTGGAGCGTTTGTGATAATTTGGCACCGGATATTTCTGATTGCAGTTTATCCGTTGAATTAATAGGCGTGTAATTTTTGATGCTCTTGTGAAGGTACTGAAAGAATAAACCGCCGGGTACCTAGGCAAGATCATTAGCGTATTGACGCAAAACTAAAGGAAATGTTTTAACAAACCTTTTGCAGGCTCTAATCAGTAGTTTCCTTTTCAACGCTTTTTCCTTCCTCTTTGATGTGCGGCGGGAACATGAAACCGTCTATTTGAATCGGAATGCTTTTCATTTCATCGGGGAAGAGGTTTTTGAGGAAGTGAAACTTTTCAAAATTTATACATAAATTTGACATTTTTGGATACAGAAATTTTTGAGTAATGTTACTCTTCTGCCGATTTTAATTTTCTTTTCTTTGGTAAGATGCATGTAATTGGAATATGTTATAAACTTGAATTCTAAAAAGTGTGACATTTGCAAAGGAGTTTTAAAATTAAACGAGTTATATATTATATTTTGGGTCAAACTGTATTTTAAAGTCCATGCTTTAAAGTCCATCCATGCTTATATAAAAACAAAGAAACTGTTTCCTACATTCTGTAAATGTCCATAATGCCTCCATAACTGAAAACTGCTAGCAGTCCACATCCACAAAACTTTTTTAAATGATAAATGTGTCTGTACTGGCATAAATTTGTTAGTTCAAATTTACCAAAATCTTAGAAATTTTTATTAAAAAATTATACGTTTATTCGGTAAAAAATGGCGTTCATAACTTGGAAACCAGATAAGACGAATTCAAGTACAAGGTTTTGCTATTTTCTTCCTTATAATTTATGTTGCCTAACATATGTTACCAGATACGTACATTATCTAAGAAACGCTCTTAGAATAAAATTAAATATTTAAAATTATAATTTTTCAAATATGGTTTTAATAAATTAAATGAAATGAATGCAAATATTTATTAACATTCAAACCTACTTTTGAATACTAATAGATAATTATCCTGCCAATCAACTTGCTGTTATTCTGACCAGTAAATAATTTATCTGGCTGATATCTTTTGTCTTTATATTCCTATGCTGTCGGCAAAATTATAAAAATAATTTCTTTCGGCATCTTATAAATTCTTATAGATTTATTTACCATGTGGTTTTCTGTTTTAAAAAAATAGTTGGGTGAATGAAAATATCTTATTAGTGATGCTCTATTTTATAGATCATTATAAAATTAATTTTTGATTTATCCTAATCATCATCGCTCACATTTATCCAATAGTTTCCGTACATCCTTTCTATTGCATTATCAGTTTACTTTCTTCGCATCCTAATCCTTCACGAGAGGTCAGTTAAAAATTTAATTACATGAAACTGCTAAGATGCCATTATTCATCTAAATTCCTTGTAATACGGATCTTAGCTTTCCAGGATTCTCCTCTGGCGAACAAGATGATTACAGCCAGCCATCTTCACCCATTTTCTCTGGTGTCATAAATCAACTGCAAGACGACAAATACATCTGTCCTTCTCGAACACCAAATGTACCTGTAGAGGAACCAAAAAGCATCCATCGGATTGCACGTTGGGCAATCTCTTTTCAAAGGATTGTGTTAGGAGAAGTTTTGGTTTTCACTGAATTGAATGATTTTGCAATTAAGGAAGGTGAAAAGCAGTGTTAGAGTGATTTTCCTTAATGCTTCATGATTGAAAATTGAAATCAACTTGAAATTCATCTAATTCAGAAGCAAGAAAATAATTGATCGTTATTCTGTCTTGAATAACACTGAAATAATTCAAATTTTGCAAAGTTCTTAATGTTATGGGAAATAAAAAATGATATTAATAAATTTTGAAAATATAAAAATGTAATAAAAGGCATACGATTCAGTTTTAAATTTTAACTAAGAATAAGGACTGTAAAGCTCAGTACTCATTTTAAATGACCAGCATTTTTGGTTCCAGTTTTCTTTAAACTCGATCTATGCCATTTAAAAATTAAATCTGATAAATTTTAAGTGTAAATCCTAAAGGAAATATAATGTCAAAAATATCAAAATTTTGCTTCGATGCAAACTAAATTGTTACATCATACCTAAAATTATTGACATTTTCTCCACCTTTATTTAATCCATTGAATCTCGATGCTTACATTCAAAGAATCATTCGTCCGTTTTTCCTAAATAAAACAATGCATTGTATGTTGTATTTTTACATTAAGGCCATATGTTTTCTACTCTTAAAATCCTATCGGCCTCTTTGAATTCTATATAAAATATGAATTTAATTTTTTTCCTTTTACGTGATGAAAATTTTTAAAGATAAATATTTGTCTACATCTATAAAGAAACAGTGAAAATACCTGAAATGTTCTAAAGATCGAGATGTGATACGTTTTGAGATTAAAATGCGTAGATGCTCGAAGTTTTAATTTCTAATACTGAATAGATGATGGTAATAAAATCATAAGATGAATTTTCAGTCTTCAGATTTATTAACTTTTTAAGCTATGACACATTAAACTAATATACAAACGGATCTCCTTTAATATATTATCTAGCTTTTTTCTATATATTTATCAAAATTTACTAATCAATCTATCAAGATTTGTCAAAAATAATTAGGATAACTTTATATTTTATTTTCTTTAGTTAAATTTTAAAAGGAATTTAAATATCTCTAATATAATATTTCAAAGCAAGCATGATGTACATAACATAATATTTAGTCCAAAAAGTAGTAAAAAGACAGATGTAGCTTGTTGTCTCCATTCAATATTAATAAAGGTTTTTCAATAATTTAAAGAAAAAAAACTATAATCAATAGCTGAGAAATTTTTAAAAAATAACTTTTGGTTTATCACCCAAACAGGATTTAAATTCTTCTCATGCACCAGTTTCTTGTAATAAGTTGACGAAATGTAATTTTTAATAAGAATGATACAGAAAAACATTAGAAAGAAGTTCTTTAACTGAAAGAAACCTTTCAGAATGCAGCACAACATTAATTGAAGCAAAATATACTACACCCTTCGACAAATGAAAGAGTCATTTTGTTTGAATTATTTCAAGCAATACACTGGGAAAACAAATTATACGTTATTGTTGTTTTTTTTAAAAAAATAGTTCTATTTTTATTTTCCTGTCTGAAAATCTTAAGATCAAAACGAAATCGCAGACTTTCTTAATTTACTTCAGCGCCTGCTTCTAATAACATTACTCACGCCTTTTGCGATTGGATACCTTTCGAAAATAGCGAATAAAAAAAACCAGTGGCAAAGATATTCTTGCTGCTCTTGAATTATCAATTCTTCCTTCTTTTAAATTGTGCTGATAATTAAAAATCAGAAATGAGCTGAGAGACGGAATTAAAAATTTCAAAAAAAAAAATCAAAAACGGCTCTCGGAAACTTCCGGAAGTCACAAGCGTTTCATTTGCTAATGAATGAAAACATGCTGCTTACTCTGTGTGCTTCCTCAAAACACACAAAAAAAATCCTAGAAATTGTTGCTAATTACGAAGTTCCCTTAAGTGCCAATGAATAAAATAAATGTCAAAAATCTACCCATCCGGTTCACTTTATTTACTATTTTGTTGTTTGCGTCTTCTTCATCTCCTTAATTTTTCTTCCGGTATAAATATAAATAGTAACATATTAGATCGTTTATCTTCTTGTATGGAAAAAAATTGCTTTTCTGTTCCTTCCAATTCCCAAAAATAAAAAATAAAAAATTCGATTAAGTGGAACCGCTCAGCTGTAGTATAGTTCTTAAAGAGGCATGCCATAGAGTTATTAAATAGTTTTAATAGCTAGACACTTCAAACTTAATAGTTATCGTATGGAATCATTAGCTGTGATTCAGATTACACAAGTAACTAAATGATACACTATATTCTCATTCAACAGTGTTCATAAATTATTATATCAAAGCTCTATTTAATAATTACTAATTGCACAGAATTAGCAAATGGATTTTTACACCAAGAGAGATAAAAATGTTTGCCAGTTTTACCAAGTTTTGTCCAAAAAAGCAAACTAAAGTCATATGTTGTAGTGAAAGTCGAATTTCTAACTCATTCTAAACTTGAGCGTTCCCAGATTACTTTGAATGATAAAAACTGTTGCACTTTGTAGAGTTAGCAAACTATTAAGAACGTAACAATTACATACTCCGCTGTAAGAACATAATTTTGCCTATTTTAAATTTGGCCTTAAACTGTCTCGTATCAAAATCTATCAGAATCAGATTATGTGTCCGAAATATGTCTACAAAATTCAGTAGTGCATTTGGATCTGAGGCAATGAAACATTTAATTAAATATGAAAATCTAGACTTGTAATAACTTCTAAGTTTTCATCTTAGCTACATGACAATGTATAAAAATTAAGGGACCAACCGTCAATAATTCTCATGTTGATTCAAAAGAGAAATTAGTCTAATAGTTCATCATCACAGAATCCGTGCAGTAAAAATTTCAAAGTTAATAAAAGCAGTTAAGCTCTAATATTCTTCTGTTATTTACTTCAACATCTCAACCAATGAAAAAATTTACAGTTTATTTAACAATCTAATATTTGTAATTTTCCTAACACAAATTCCGAAATAATGCAAACCAGGCAAGGAACTTATACCTTTTTTGAATTATTCATACTCATTCCTTTCGTATCTTACATATAAGTCAAAATCAAAAATGAACAAAAACAAAATTAAAACAAAATGTGAATAAAAAATATATGAAACTTCTAGGAAACTTTTTGAAGTCAGAGGATCTCCATTTGCTAATGCATGGAAGTATGATGTCTCCTCTTTTCTTACAACTTTTATAAAAAAGACTTCTCTGAAAACTGCTCAAAGCATTTTGTATCTGTGCAAGTTAAAACTGAAACATATTTTTTTAAGTCTACGTTGTGAAGGCAATAATTTCAGGAAGCTAGTTTTTTTCTTTTCCCTAGTTTTTATTGTTTTTTTTTAAGTTTTAACATGGTTTTTATTTAGTAGCATTATTGTAACAAGTGGTATTTCAACAGTGCAATATATGACTTAGATGCTAGTTTTTAAAGGGCAATAAGGGAGAAAAAAGTCTTTACTATAAGATGCATTTGTAAATCTCACATTATTCCAAATATAACATTCTACCCAATTTATAAGGGAAAAAGTTTCGTTTATTTTTCTCCAATTATTCACAAGAAAAAAAAATTAGCTGCGTTTTGTGAAATGGTGTTTCTCTTTATTTTTTATTAAACTTACTTTAATATTATTCATGAATTCGAAAGTAAGTATTTTGAAACTTTTCAGCAACATTTTGCCACTTATAATTTCGTCTAAAAACCTAAAAGTTTCAAAATTAAGAAGAAAAAATATGTTACTTTCATAATTCCAAACTTAAATTAGCATTATTGCTCCCTTAAACTTTACTGATAGTTAGAAATCAAATATGAAGTAAAAACCAGAATTTTTAAAAAAAATAATAAAAAAGATTTGAAAGAAGTAACTGTAAAAAACATCCGGAAGTAGCAGATTCTCAATTTTACTAATGAATGAAAAAAAGTATTTCTTCCCCTTCCGATTTTACAGAAGAAAAAAATTCCCAAGGAAACTATTTTTCATTACAGTTCTTGTCTAAGTGCTTAGGAATAAAATGAGTATCATTTTTGGTAAAAAATTTATTCATACAATTGACTTCATCTTATCAACTTCATTGTGCATAATATTTCATCTATTTTTTTTTTTTTTCGTAATTTGAATGTAATCTCAATATTATAAGATTTTCAACTTTGCTTTATGGAAAATAATATTCATATTAGCTATTAATCTTAAAATTAATATTCTTTGATTTAATAGATTTGCAAGATTAGATTATATTGCTTTGAAATACGAGAAATCAGGAATTTTAGGAACGTAATGTAATTATCCTTTCATGATTTTATAAAAATAATCAATCAATTAACTAACTTCCTAGTGTTTTAGATAACTACTTAATCCGATGAAATTATTCGATCATTGTGAATAATATTTTTTTATTCACATAATAAAGGAATTATTTAAATTGTTTATTGTTTCGATGAATTGGTGCATTGTAAAATAACTTTTTCCTACTCTATAATTCATAAAAAAAATTAATTTACTATTTTTCATCGATCGGCAGACTAAATACATACTAGTACATATAATGTTGCATAATATTACCTGTGTGGAAGTTTTATGTATAAAGGATGAAACTGTTTTAATATAGAATATAATCAGGAGTTTTATTACCAAAATCAAATTTTAATTAATATTATCAAATATTGGAAGATATTTAAATGACTCGAAATTTCGGAAGTCTTATGTGATATAATTATTTATATTAATAAGCAAATTCATGAATTTAATGTAATCTTAGCAGTTTATTGCGAAATATTCAATTTCTATCACACAAATGCTTATCAATTAGACACTGCACCAATTATTACTAGGTTAGTCAGTTAGAAAACAGTTCCAAAACTATTATTGGTATGTATAAAATAAATCACATTAACAAAAATTATTCTATTAATAGTACCAATTACTATTAATTTTGTTGTTAAATTCTTCTTTCATTAAAATTAAAGAAATCTTGAAAAGAAATATGGAAAATAAAATAATGTTATCCAGTAAAATAATTTTAACTTTTATTTATAAAAAAATGAAATGAATGTGTGTGTGTTTTTCTTTAAATCATGCATTAATTTATGATAAATTAGAATTGAACACCGTACCAATTACAAACAATATTCAAAGGCAAAAGGCCAGTTAAAAGTTCTACTTTTCTTGTTGAAGTATAATAGTTGAATGTAAAACTGTAAAATGACAGCTAGAAAATTCGTCTAAATTTTCAACAAGAGTTATACACACTTTATAGATTAAAACTCAATAGTTCCAAAACATAATTATATTAAATTTCTTTAGTATATTAAAGCAGGTTTAAAAAGCATTAAGTATGAATTACCAATATTATTAACTATCAATAAAGGAATTGAAGAAAATAATTTTAGTTCATCATGTTCTTTAGTTATAATATTGATACCGATGTTTTAGTTATTGGATGGTCAAAATAACTATTATTTTCCATCATAACTTTTCTTTAAGTTTTAGAATAGGCTAAGATTAAAACCATTGAAAAACATCTTTGTTAGGAATTATAAGTAAGTAAACATTGCTGAGTTTTTATTTCTTTCTCCAGATATCTAACACTTAAATAACAGATATAAAATTTAGAATTGTGGATGGTTTCAATTACACAGAACGAAAATCAACTTCATAATTTTCATTCACTTCAAAATGAATTCAAGATAAACGCATGGATGCTCAGTACTTCCTTTTATATTCTTTTTTTCCAAAAGGAATAAATTCTAAGAAGCCAAATATTCAGCATATTTTATTCTTACAAGAACCTGAATTCCTCTGTAACCTACGGCCATCCATAAGTGTATATTTCGCCGAGAGGTTGGTTACTGCTATGCTTCGGTATAGATTTTCATTAGGTGTTTTTGCCCGCATCCTTCTGAGACTGGTTTTAGATATAAAGAAGAAATATCTGATCCTTAAGTGAATAAATATGTTTTTGCAATGGATTCCTATTTGTGCTGATGGATGATAATGCCAAACTCATAAAGCTAATAGAGATACGGAGGCATTTGTGTGCACTCAGATCCCTTTTAAAGGGAAATAAATCTATTTTAGCCATTGCAATTGCCTTGAGTCTGACTATTTTCAAGGGAAATAATTTCTTTATTCCTGTAATTATGTTGTAATCTAAAAAGTGGGGGAACTGTTGAAATTTATTTCAACGAAAGGAATCGAACAAGAAATTATTTCTGCTTGAAATTGACATTTTAAGCTGGGTTGCTTTTAAAAAGAAAGAAATAATGACAGAAAACTCTTAAAAATCCAATTTTAAAAATTAGCTTTCGAGAACTAATGCTTGAAAATAAAACTTTGTCATCATTAATTTGGATAACTTAAGTTGAATTTGAGCAAAACGTTCATGAAATGCTTGGAAGATTATTCTCCTGTTCAAAATTCATTTTAAATTAGTGCTGTTTTGAGAATTTGAAAATAGCACATACGAAATCTTACTGTGAAAAATTTCATTTTCTTGAAATAAATCTCTTCTCTTTCTTAGAAATATTATTTTGGAGAGCTTTAGACACTTCGTATTAAGGAATTATTATTCTTTAAAAAATACGGAAAATAATTTCAATCTTTATATTCTTGTGTATTCAAATTCAGTCTACCCATAAGAATGGAAATTACTATATGGGGTTTGAAGTAACTTTTAAAGAGAATTCAAAAGATCAAAGAATTTTAATATTATTAACAATAATTTAATAATAAACATAACACGAATGCCCGAAATTCCTAAAAATTATATTTATTAACAAGAGTTTTAAATAACTAAGATTTAACAACTAAAGCACAAAGTTGTGTGAAATTATTATTTATCAAACAGTTTATTATTCTTTCCTTCAATGGTGCATTGTGAAACCGGTATTTGAAAGTATTCATATTTTTCGTTCTTTTTTTAATTTTTAAAATAAAAAAAGCTAGAAAGTAAATTATTTTGATTCAATATATAAGTCAATATATTAAAGCTATAAATAATAGAGTAATATAATATAGAATGTATAAAAGCTTTACATATATTCTATTCTGTAATTTATCATAAAGGCAAAAATATACTTAAAATAAAATTTTCAATTTTTTCATCAAATAAGTTAATTTTAATTTAATAATAAATAGCAATTGCTCTTGTAATTAAAAAATATTCCAATAAATTATCGAATCATCTGTTTCTATTTCAGCCACTGTCAGAATGAAAGTATATAGACAATGTCTTCCTGAAGATTTTAATGAGTTTGATTATGAAGAAATTTTTGAAGCCATAATTCAGAATAGTAGGGCCATCAGCCATTTGTCAATTAAACATGTTTTATATTCCAATCTTTTCTTGTATTCAAAAGAAAATCAACAAAATCTCCGGGTAAAAATTAAAGATGGCATTAAAGTTAAAACATGTTGCACAGAAGTTTTGATGGTCTCAATGAAGTTAGTTTCTGAAAATTGTAAGTTCTATTGAGAAATTAAAATGGGCATTTAAATCTTTCGTTGAAAAACTGCTTAAACCCTTTGCCCTCGAAGTTTTTTTTTTCATTCGTATTACCAGCAACTCGAAGCGATTTTAGTGAAAAGATCATATTCACTTGTAAGTTTGCTATACGCATTATTATTTGCATTGTCTCCGTAGCGGAGCCCTCGAGTTCGAAGACCAATTTTGAATGGCTCCGCTCCAGAGCCCTCGAGTGCAAAGTGTTAATACCAAATTGTGTCAGATTATTATTTGAGGAATTTTTTCTAATTTTTATCAGTTAGATACTTTAATACAGACTTCATATATCTACATCATAAGTGTTTTTCAGCTGGACCAAAAATTATTTGGGCTCTTTTAAGCTCTACTCACTCATCCAAATATGAACCACACTATGCATAAATATATCCAACTACATATATGACAGATATGCTGGTTATAATTTCTAATCATGGTCCAATACCCGATGTCCAAACCATTAGAGACAAGTGAATATTTTAAGTTCAAAAATTCTACAATTGACATAAAGAAGTGTACTTATGTTAACTAAATTTGTAAATAAGTGCTGAAATAATACCAAATTTAATTCATTAAAAAACCTTCAGGACTTAACAGTCATACTTATTAAAGTATGCTTGGACTCCAACATTTTAATCAAAAAGACTTCCATTTTTCTTAATCTAAAATTTATCGAGTTATGAAACTTTGAATTCTATTATTTTAAACCAATCAGCTCCCATTGTTAGCGAATACATCACTTTGGTAGATGGATCTTAGCCCCAATCATCATTAAAATGGTCTGAAATCTTCTGAAATGTTGTGATTTAAAACTATATAATATAATAAAATTGATAAATTTTATATAAAATTTAGTACTTAATGATAAGACTGTTTTATTTTAAATTTTAAGAGTGTCAAAAATATGTTACTAAATATGACTGATAAATCCAGATAACTGCAATTTAAGTAACATGCAATTTTTAAATGATATAGTTACTGAATCAATCAAAATAAAATATACTTTTTTATGCTTTTTGTAGTATTTCTACTACTTTGTATGTATTCAACGTTTTAGAAAGTAATTATTGGGCCATTATTAGACTGAAAATCTTGAATATAAAATTATCATAACTAATCAATGCAATTTTTAATAAATGTATGGCATAATTAATAAACAGAAAATCTTTGATATACAATATTTAATAAGGGAAAAATATTTGAAACTATGCACAAAGGCATTAAAAGCCATTATCACCGATAAACTGAAGCATGACTTTAAAGCATACAGCATTTTAAGGTAAATCGTGCTAAAAAGCTGAAAACCAAAATTTGCATATGTCATTTATAAATAAAAGATCCCATCAAAACAAGTATGAAGCTGAATTCTTCATAAATATTGAAAAGCAAACATTTTTTGATGAAAATTAGCAATCAGCTCCAGCTTATTCATGACCAAAATAGCTCAATTTCAGAGCTCCTATCAAAACTGAGCCGTCGCTAAACACTCTCTTTCTTTTAGAAATTCTGTAAGATTAGATTAGGAGAGAAAGAGAGACTCTTCCTAGCGAAATTTTAGAAACATAGAGAGACGTGAGAAAGTGCCGAGTTTAGAGAGAGACATGGACAGATTTTTTTTCTCTACTCCCTCTGTGAGTCCTCATTTGCCGGTAGATGTAGGAACGGAATGCCGGGAGGTTAAATCCTAGGGCTATGAATAAAACATCTTTCCCCAGAACAAGCTTGGGAGAAGCTGATACTTTTTAGCAAGTTTAGAATTTCGTGATTGTTTTCCTCGGATATTTTCGTATTTTTCATTTTTCGGGGAAAGGAAGAAGTTTTGTGTGTGCATAAAAGTATTTTTTTTTCTTTTAGTCTTTTCGGTTAGATTAGGTTAGCTTTAAAGCTGGAATGATTAAAGAAAAATAATGTTTCCATCCTTCAGTATTTTTTTCCCTTTAAAATACCTCAGGATGCACGAATATTAGATGCATTTTCAATTTTAGAAAAATTGCAGTATTTTTGGGTTTGATTGGAGATAAATATTAAAAATAAATTCTTTTAATAATAATCAATAGACAGAAAATAATCAATGTATTTTTCAGAAAAATAATAATTTTTCAAGCAAAGTTCAAGTATACTAAAGTATTAGAAAATTAATCATCCAGTTCATAAGACTTTTAAGAAACCTGTCCTTAATAATTTATGTTTAAAAATAACTTCATTATTTATAATTTATAAAAGTAAAATTTTTGGAATACATATTAAATGATAGACAACGATTTACAGAAAAAATGAATTACGAATGAAGATATATTTTTTTTCATAGGTTTACTTTTATTATTAAAAAAATATGAGTAAATAAACTTTCCCTGCCTTAGAAACTAAGGAAAAAAGGAGGAAAGTATTTTCAATTGTAATAAAATTCCTTTGACTATTTCTGGATAGGTTTTCATTTCTTCCTTCCTTTTGGAATCAAAAATTTCTTTAACCTGTATGAAAAAAGATCCTGATTACCCTGTTACCTACAGTTTGCTTACACGATATCATGTATTCTAGAAAAATAATATTAACTTTTAACTATCAGAAATAACTACAACCTTCTTTAAATTTAGTGTGTTTAGAAGGGTCTAAGACATTAATATTAAAATTTTTTATGTTTTGGCTACTAGATGTTAAATACGTGATACAAAGAGCTAAGAATTTCTTAAAGAATATTAAATTTTAGATTTTTATTATTATTTGAGCTCAATACCTACAAAAAAGAGCATATTTGAAAAGGTAAAACAAGTATAAAATAGCATTTCCAGCCACTTTAAAATTTATATCTAAAGTAAATACCAAAGCGAAGTCTTGTTTAATTAGAAGAATGATTTTCTCTTCGGGGCTTTGCAATAATTAGAAAGTGCAAAACTAGGCTAAAGTGTTATTACCTTCTTCTTTGAATGTTTGTTTATTACGAATGCTTGCACTTGCGTTATGAGAAAATTTATCGGATTGCTTAAAATTGTTGAAATATTTTTCTAGTTTATAAAATGTAAAGGCATTTTTAATTGAAGGATATCGTTAATAATTATGTTGCTTAAGGTATTTTTTAGGGGTAGGAGGATAAAATACTTGAAATTTCTATATTTTATTCTCTAACAATGAAACTGTGAAGTAAGTAAGCATTCCACGAAATAGATGACAACACATAATAAAAATATCAACTGACATAAAATTAGCTTAATTTAGCTTTCTATAATTATTTCCTGTAAAAGAATAAGTCTATTTCCTGATTATGAATGTCACTCACACAATATTTGCAGTTAAATTTTTTATTGTTTTAGCTAGGGTTTTTTTTTTTTTTTGCTTGAATTCTCTTGCGAAATTAAGTAAACTATGCCAAATAACATTCATGTTATTATTGTATTGAAAAAAAAGATATAAATTGATTTTCATGCCATCTTGCTGTCAGCATGCATAATCGAAATCCGTTATTAACAGAAAAAAACTTAAATATAACTCTTTGGATAATTTTATGCACTAAATACATAACTATGATCACACCTATTTAATAATATCATAAAATTTATGATATTATTTATATACACAAATATTTCATATCTACAAGTAAAGAAATATCCATCGCATATAAATAACAATATACCTAGAATTAATCCATAATATTCATGACCTGATCGAATTATAGATTTAATTAATTTCTTGTGTTAATTAGAAAATCATAATTTCTAAAGTTCAGTTCATCCTAATAAATCTTTTAATAGGCATATAAAAATTATTTATAACAATTAAATTTACTATAGTAATTTAAAGCATTAATTAGATAATCACTATATAATTAACCCAGATCTTTATTTTAATTATACTTCTATAATCAACAAGGTAAATATTTATTGCCAATTGCAGTGGTGATATTATTATTTTTGTAACCCATCTAATTTATTTAATGCTAAATAAAACAGATGAGCACAGATTAAGGTACTCAATTTTCTCACATAAATCTTTCTGCTCCTTGGCTTTGAATAGATCTCCAATATACATTTTTTTTTTTACTAACGCGTTTACTCTATAGCCATTAACTCTTGAATTTCGTAATGTAAACATTTACTCATCTAATTCAATATACCAACGATGATGAACGAGGACATTGCGTGGCGTCCTTTTAGGAGTAGTACAGTAATATCATCTATGTTTGAAGAATTTATATCATTAAAGTATGTCAATACGCTTGAGAAGAATTTTCGGAAAATGTTATAAAATATTTTTTTTTTAATTTTGCATAAAATGGATTTTAAAAAATCACCCTTGTAGCAAAAACGTTTCCTTTTAAGATAAAAGCGTTTTATGAAACATAAAATTGACTTTTAAACTATTAACCATCTATCTTTTCAATCTATTAAATGATTTGCTCAAATTCATGACGTTAAGGCATATATCATATAATTCCCGAACTCGGAAATAACCTTAAATTCAATCCGATCTCTCAGTTCTGGGATTAACTGCTAAATAAACTATATTTAATTTTTTAACATTATAAAGCATTAAAAAATTAAGTTTTTTTTCTTGTAACAAAAACCAAAGATCTCGTTTTATTTAAAATATTTTATCATAAGAAGTTTGTGCAAAATTTAGAACCTCAGAAAATAACATTAAAAAGTGAAATATACAAAAAAATTAATGTAACTTCAAAACTAATGAACTCTGAAGAAAATTTCAATCAGTTTGATAAAGAAAATGCAAGGAATATTTAATCTAAAATCCTCGGTATTTTTGCCGAAAATTTTTGCTGTTACTTATGGCACAAGCCCACCGACAGCAATCTGTCAGTGATCTAAGCCGAGTGAAAGTCTCTTGTGTTTTCTGTAGCGCCAACTAGGGTAGCCAAGTGTACGATTTTGATACTTCATTCATGCATCACATTCGCTTGCACAACCCCAGGCAGCACAGGGGGGCACATCATACCCCTCAGAGATAGAACACAGAAGAACAACCATGCACGAACCGGGACTCGAATCCGGGAAGCCCAAATCATGAGGAAGACATGTTACTCTTATACCAAGACGCCAGCTTAGCCAAAAATAAAAACTTAAACATAAAACAATGCTTGTAAGCAAATTAAAGTCTTTATAGATTATGATTCTATTGGAAACTAGAATTTTTATGACGTCTACAAATTAATAAAATAAAAATACTAATAGAACTGGACTTTATGAGTCTTTAATTTTAAAATTTAAGATCTGTAACTGAGAGTATAACCACACATTTAATATTTTTTTTTTCTATTCAGCAAAACTTCAGCTATCTGAAATCCATGACATACCGAATGACTTTGAGAAGAAAAATACAAAATCAAGAAATAAAACTTCTGGAATAAAATCACGTAATAGAGCAGTGGCATTTTACTAATATGCTCAAATAATGACATTTTATTACAGTATTTAAGCTTTCAAAATGTAAACAACATTATTTTGTTAATCATTAAATTATAAATACAGTTAAGTCACTTTTAATCATTAAGTAACTACTTTATTAGAAATATTCTTTCCCGCTAATTAGACATATTACCTGAATGTGATCTCCTCCCAATTGACTCGAAAAAGTGAATTTTACGGCGAAAAAAAAATCTTATATATATTTTATAATTAAATTATATTACTAACAAGGTACAATTTTTAAAGCCATTTTACTAAATTTTAACATTTATTATCTAAAATAATCTATCATATTTAATACTAAACCAGACATATTTCTTTAAAATTTATCATTTATTCTTCACGTCTTGAAAAGAATTCAAATACATAGGCAAAATTTTTATAGAATCGTCCTCCATGTCACCATCCATACAAGACTGAAAAAAAAAAAGATTCAAATAAAACCTGAAGAATAACGCCTCACCAATGAAGTGGGAGACACAAACACGATTTGAAAGATCTTGATTGAAGACTATGTCAATACGTGAGGCACGTTTTGGCAGATGACAGGATTGCAGATGGCTATGAAATAAATTTTATTGAATATGCTGTGCATTTATAACATAATATCTGTCCAATAACTACAGTCATATTTTTAGTTGAAGGCATGAAAGCGTTTCTTGGCATTTTAAAGGTGCATAAACACAGGTTCCGATATCATATTTGAAATAAAAAATCTGTTATATGGGAAAAATATTTTTGTAATATATGTGATCAAAATGCAGAAGGCTATAAAATCGAATTTTCCGAGGTTTTTTCGTGACAATATAAGACTTGTGAAGAATATTGGAAAAGAATCTTTCTAATCTTGTTGAAATGGTATGATATTATCTAATAATAATATTATTTTCACATTAATTTTTGTGCTAAAGATAAAATAAAACATTAAGGTGCCAGAACCCGTTAAGGGGTCGATTTACACAAAAGCCATTGGATAGGCCAGTTTTTGAGCTATCCAAAACAGGTTTACTTTTTTCTCTACGTTAATCAGAAGTCAAGATATTAATATTTTTGTAATGCTCGGTAAACCAGAAGTATCCACTTCTGGTTTACCGATCTGGTTCTTCTAATAACCTGAAATAACGATTTAAAGGCCCCAAAACATGTTAAAAATCTGTATAAACACTAATTTAGTTTTATATACGGAAAATGTTTAGCATAGAAAAACACGAAATGTCAATGAGAGTTTTAACAGTTTTTTGAGGAAATTTGTACCTAAACAGGTCTTTGTTGAGCTCTTGGGCTCAAATTAGCGGTATTTATGTGTGTAATACATTTTAACGAAAGTAATTAAATATCCTTATACATATAGGTTTTGGGAGTGTATTCTAGTGCAAATTCAGTTAGAGCATTTGATGAGCTCGACATAGAAAGAATAAATGAATTTAAGCATCATTCACTTCCAAATGAAAAAAACAAAGCCAGAAAAAAAATTTAAATGATTAAAAAAGGGAACTTATTTAGAAATTAGCAGCAAGAAGTTATAAACGTGGTAAATTTTAAGTATGTACGCCCATGATTTATATTTAAAACAAGCTGCTGTATACGTTAAATGCATTTTTCTCAAAACGGATTATTACTCATTTCTTGCTCACTTCAAATCAAATAACACAAAATATTAATATCATATACCTATGAAATTTGATGGACTTTGTTTTTATACTATTTTCTAGGAAATTGAGAATTTAAACCTAGTAAATACTGTTTAATTTACTGCCTATTGTTTGAATAATAATGTTATAAATTTACTAAAAATCTCATTATAAATCTTTGACTGGCGGTAAATTGCTTATTTATTATTAGAACCATACGCTTATTCATTACTTACACAAAACTATGCAGTTTATATAGGATTAAGTTTTGTTAGGATGAGAATGATAGTTTTTGGTGTAGCTAATTTGAAGTTTTATAAGAATCTGCTTAAATGCATGCCATTAAATGCCAATTTTCAAAAACTGTTAATATTTATTTCAAATATCTGCATCCTGTTAATAATTTCGAATAGTCTTAAGCCTAGAAATATAGTTAATTGTGTCTAAACCATGTTTTTCTCAAAAAGTGCTCCGAACGTATTCGGATACCTTAAATAACAGGGAAGGGATACGAACAAAATTTGAAAACTATAAAATATTTCAAGATTCTTAAAATTAGTTCTGTCTCATCAAAAATTAATTATGTTACAATTTAAATACTTTAAATATAATCCTAAAGCTAATGTTAAGTTACAGAAAGGTAAAATATTCCCCAAAATACAGTTACCCTGAGTATTATTTAATGTCCCAGAAACATTTAATCTATTATGTAATAAAAATCAGATATATAAATCATTTAATACACTTTCCTATAAATTCTTGGTGAATTGAACTAAATCAAATCGTTCACCTAATTCCAAATATTTTATTGTCTAGATGTAAGTAATAATGCCATCACATTAATTATAACAAAGTTATGGTATTACACATTTTCATCATCAACTTAATGGTGAAAGTTCAAATTCATTTGCGAAAAGTAAATAAATGTTAAATATGCTAAGAAATATCAGTATTATCTGCATTTAATACAAAACAATACATATATTCACATTTTCATCAATGTATGTGACTAACGAAAGCGTATGAATTGATTTACATGTATATAAATGAGACTGCACATTAAGTTTCATTCAGAGATAAATTTTGAGACGCACTATTCACCTAATAAAGCAGTTTGATTTTTATATTCTATGTATATTAGTGCAGATGAATTTATTCAATGATATGAGTTTTTTGTTGAATTCAGTCAAACTGATCATTAGACTTCGGAGTAGAATTATAGCATTAATACGACTCCATATGAACATTTTCCCCTTTTTTTAATTAAAAAAATATAGACTAAAATATTTTCTGGAATTTCTCCTACAATCTTCATTTATATTATTTTGTTTAATTAACTAACAATCGCATACTTTCTTTCTTATTTGTAGTAATTACACTGTGCACTAGATCAACATATGACTTCAAGTATTTACGAAAATGCAGAAAGTTTATTTTTAAATTATTATTACTATTATGCATTATTATTTCACTATTAAGCTTTTATTACTACCCTTGCTTTTGAAAAATATTTTTAAACTTTTATTTGCAAAAACTTTAGGGCTATTTTAATATTTGTAATAATTTAGAAACTACAGTTTGATTTTTATAATAAATGTTGACTCCAAGTTATATAAGTATTTTATTTTTATCAGTTTTTTAACTAAAAAATGTCAATTCTTCGAAGAGGATAATGCCTTCATTTTAGGTATTTAAATAATATTTTTAACTAAATACTTTAAGAGTTAAATTCTTTATTTCCAAAAATTTCTATAAGCCCTAAAGTTCACCTGTAAGCTAATTCGTATGTAAATATATGAATGAAATCAAATTATTTTCATAAAGTTTGTATTAATACATATCTGATATCTATCTCGAGTATCATTTTCAATAATCGGCTGGAATATTGGATCGTTAGCATCGAATAAAATCGTTAAAAATTGTCGAATTGGATCTCCTTTCATGTGGGTACTACTCATCAAGCGTTAAAAGTCCTTGAGGTTTAAAAAGTCCCTTCTCAAAAGACTTCTTTTTCGTTGGTTTCTTTTTATTATTATTTTTTTCCTTTCTCAAATTCTGAAAAAGCGGCGCTTACTGCTACCAAAGCGGCACATTAGTGAGACATACATTTCTTTGATATCGCTAAATCCTGCCATTACAAGTCGAAGTTTACTGAACTTGAGATCAAGAAAAAAAAAGTTGGGATCATAGCTAAAACCTTCGAAGATTATAGTGTCGTAAACTTTTCAAGCACTCTCCCTTCGTTAAGCCCTGAGACTTAAAATTTTCCTTTGAACTCAAATCTAAAAAGCGAACCATATGGAAGACATTAGGAAGCGAAGTGTACAAACTGGATGGGAAATGTCAAGATTCAACATAAAAAGGAATCTTCTCTAAACTAATCCAACTCCAGAAGTGGAGAAGAAAGGCATTATATGCAGTACCACGCTCTAAGTATTATCTCGACTGTATTTACAGGAGAGATGGGATTTTGATTAATTCAGATGATGAGCAAAATTTCTCCATCGATTTTGCTTTTAAAAACTCTTAAAATAGTTATAAAGAGCTTTTCTAAGTACCGTATCTAAAGTGGTCCTTTCAAGGGTCTAGAAATGAAAAATTTAGCTGTTCGGAGGCACTTCAGAGCTCACCAAAGATAACAAGCAATAAAGCAAAGGCTACAGATAGATAAGGCTATAGATGTTTAATGAACCTAATAAATGTTTCACTAATTTTTTAAAAAACTGTCTCGATCTTTCTTTATTGAAAATCTGAAATACAACACAATGGAAAAAATGCAGCGTTACACAGTTTTCTTCAGCATGTATTGATAATATTGTGAGAAATTGTATATACTTTTTCGATGCTTTTTTAATACCTCAAATTAAATGGGTGTGGAAATTTAGTCATTGAGTTCTTTTGATTAGTGGAACTCTTCCCCATAACATTTTTCTGCGTGTGTCAATAGATTTATAAGTTTTCAAAAAAAACTTAATGTAAAGTTTATAATAGAGCATCATCAGTTTTCATTTCTTAAAGGGAATTTAAACAATTTTCCTTTTTAGACAATAATTAAATTTGATGGGATTCTTCAAAGAAAGTATACAGAAGAATGAATAAAAGGTTCTCATGGTTTAAATTCTTAATTACTTCAAAGGGGATGTATGTGATTCAAAATTTCTGCATTTGGTTTTTCTTATACAAATAAAAAAATTTCTGAAAAATTCAATTTTTAAACAGAATTATTACATTACTTTCAATTAAACAATTTATAAGATCAAATATTTTTATTGAGTGTATCAAATTTAAGCTTGTATGTAAGAAATGCACTTTTAAGATGCGAAAAATTAGAAAGGTTAGAAGGTAGAGAAGTTTAAAAGATATTTTGCGTATAAAAATTCTTTAAAAAATCAATAGATCATTTTTTTAATATTTTCCCTCTTTCATTACATTATATTAAGAAATGGGAAAAAATGTTTATTCAAGCATTTTTTATATATTCATGTAAAACAATGTCTCAGAATTGATGAATTAAATTTGTCATTACATCTCTCAGTTAATATAAATTAGTGTCTAATTTTCTCTCACAAATCTAATCTAATCTAATCCCTTGCATCTAATTCCAAAAAATTCACAATAGTAATTACATTATTTGAAAAATAAACTTATAACTTTTATAACTTATACTTAGTGGATAAGAACTTAAATATATTACGCATATAAAATAATTTGAAATAAATAGAAATGTTGTTTTAACTCCATAAACTTACTTAAATGATTATGGAAAAAATTCGAGGATGATATGCATTTTTAGTTTAATATATAATAATGTGATAAATGTGTATAATATGTTAATGCAGAGTTTGATGCATATCATATGTTTGGGTGAAAGAGTTATTTTAACAAGGAATATTACTCTGTAACCTTTATCGAATAAGTTTAACCATGATAATTTAAATGTATTTCTTAAAAATAACCCTTATTGTAATTAAATGTCTGAAGAAAATAAAGTCTTCTTAAAATATAGACTTGCTTAAATTATTATTTAAAAATAATTTTTGTAAGAAAAGTTTCTTTTTTGAAAAATGTATTGTAATATATATATTTTGATAAATATAACTCAAACAATTGCATTTGGTCTGATAGATATACTCTAGTTACAAACATACAAGTGTTTGAAGTTTTTATGTATTTCTGTGCCGTAGAATAAATAACAAAGAATGTTTCAATATAGTTTTACCTGTTCTGAAGAATTCTCATACATACTTATTTTGAATATATTTTATGAAAGAGATGAATTTTAAAAAACTGTCGTCTGGAATATAATGCTTGAAATACATGATAAAGAAATATTTTTCCTAATAACCATAATATAATGTTTGAAAAGAATGCTAAAGGAACACTTTTTCTAATGATTGAATTATTCTGGAATAATTTTGTGTATCCTAAATATTGTTTAGAATAGATAAAATAAATATAAAATGTACATAATAATCTATGCTCAAAATACACATTTCCGGGATAACATTTGTATTAAACGCACCAAAAATTAGGATAATAATCTCTGTGCTTTTTGTACTTAAGAAATTGGCAAAGAGAACTTCAAATAAAATGTCATTGAACTCTTGCTTTTATCGTTTTTGTAACAGATGAAATCCGAAAAATATTTTGATCAGAGAAGGTCCTATTTGTAGGATATAAACAATGAAAGAAAGCGAAGATTATGACAAAGATTTTCTTATAAAGGAGTTTTAAAATCACCAATCACATTTTGAATATTACAGAAATTTCTTATAATATAAAAATGATTGATTTGTGAGAAAAAAGTAACATTTTATAGAAAGCATTTCTCAAAATTCGTAAATTGTTGTTTTAAAGAATCCGTTAATGAAAAAGATAAGATTTTAAAAAGCATCAACGTGCTATCTTAATTTCAAACCATAATAACAGAATTTTTTTTTACCAGATGAGGTAATATTAGGAAATATTTAAGAGAAACATGGAATGAACAAATTACATAAGATTAAATTCCACTAAAATGAATATAATTTTCCACAATTCCATTTATTTATCTTCTATTCATTATAGCATTAAAATTATGACTAATTCAATTATACACACATTTATACTTTTTATAGATACAAAGGAATTACGATATGTTTTACTCTATAAGTGAATAAATAGATTTTAGGAGCATAAAAAGTATGTGAGTAAACATAATTTTTATGTTAATTTTTACAACTTAAAAATTACGGAAATGCTCACTAAAAATCCTTAAAATGTTGAAATGAAAAAAACATTGCAGTGTTAAAAGATTTAAAAAGCTGATGTAGCAAAACACGAGCTTACTACATTGATAACTATATCTTATACATTTGTAATATAATATGCCAAATAATATAAAATTGCAAATTAGAAATTTGTTTCCATCAAATTTAATTTCAAGGAATTATATTACAACGAATTTAAGAAATTATAGTACGTTTAAATGAAATTAAAACAACACTTACTAAAGATACATAATAAAAATTATTTTTTATATTACTTGTGGATTTAAAAATTAAATTTCTTTTTCCCAAATATTGAGCATTAATTTTATTTCTTTTCTGGAATAGTTTATTTATTTCAGTATTTCTTATGAAATTGGACAAAATTTAATACATTTTTGACTTGACAAATGAATATTTATTTTTCTATTCTACAAATACATTCTCTTTCTTCCTTTCTCAGTAATTTAGTTTTTGAGGAATTATTTTAAACTTTTTAATTGCTTTGATTTTAAAAAGTTTATAAATGTTGATAATAATACAATATTTTTATAAATGATATTATTTGTTGTTGATTGTTACTTGTTGAAAGATATTCATTCAAACTAATTCTGATGTACTTCTAGTGAATCTTATTCACTCTTACGACGAATAGATCTTATTTTCTCTGAACCTTATTTCCAGCCTCGGGGGATCCAAAATTTAAGTGTACCAGTCACAATCACCTTTAGTTAGGCTCCATCGAGGTCACTGCACACAGAAACTTCATCTGACGAAACAATATTGTCCAGGAAATAGTTCCAGTTAATTTACTTCAACATGCAGAAGAGAAGATAACCCAATCTAATTTCACCCAGAAGAAGTCTAGAAAATGTACGACCTCTAATTGTGAAGCGGCCTAGGATTCTTAATGAAAACAAATCTACCAAACGGAAAGGTATTAACGTGAAGGGACAGCACAAAAAGCACTTTGAAGTAAATGGAATGAAAACGAATCGGTCGTGGAAAAAGTTCCATGTGATGTTCTACGAATAACAGCGTAAATGCTTGCAGGTTAAAGCATTTCCTTGTACAAGAGGTTTGGTATGGGCTGGTCATGTACTCGCCTCGGTTTAAACGCTCTTGTCCATTGGTTAAACGCTTGTCGCATAGATTTCCAGTTTCGTAGAATCTCCCTTGGGATTTAACTTCGCTTTGTTTGTCCTCCTCTGGTGCTGCTATCCCGATCTAAGACTTCAGCTTTAGTCTCTAGTGCATCGTAAAGAACTGAATTTTCTTCTCTTCCTTCTGATTCTTTCAGATGATTTGCTTTTTCCTTTACCTCCTTTTCCTTTCATTTTTTGTTGTTTTTGTTGTTGTTATCCTTTGGATTGGATTTTGACTTTTTTTATTGCTTTTCTCGTTGTTGTTGCCGTTTGTGAGAGTACTGATCCCTTGAACTTTTTGTGTTGCGCGCTATGTTGAAAGCCGCGCTAAGGGGAATTTTTTCTCTTGTGAAGGGGGACGGTGTTTTATAAAACACGAATCTTATCCTTATAGAATTCCCTCAAATGATATTGAAAACTTGAAAATGTAAGCTGAGAGACTAAAATCTGGAGGTAAAAAGACCAATGTAAACATTTTTTTTTTTCCTCTTTTGAGTGAAAAGCTGTTAAATAAAAATACGTTCCTAAGCATTTTTTCCTATAGAATTTATCTTACATAATAACATATACTTTGAAAGATTGGTCATCTTTCAAAATATATAATCATTTTACAAATACAATTATATCCGGTTACTTAAATCCTGATATATAATAATTTTCATATATCGATATTTTGATTTATCTTTGCAATAACTTTACTTCCTTTCATATTAATAATTTAGCTTGTTTATATTATATTAAAAGTAAAACGAGATTGATTCAATTTTTGAAATTATTTATTTTAATTTACGTATTGAAGACGATACAAATTATATTTCACGTATTCCAATCTATTTTGTGAAGTGAATAAATATATCCATTTATATTAATTATGTACCACTTAAGTATTACATGAAAAAAGGCAATCATTTCGGTGAAAATTTATTTGTGTCTGTTGGTAATATTTATATATAAAAAGTGATTCTAAAACAGCCATCTGCAGAAAGTTACATAAATGTTAGTAGATTCATAAATAGTTATATACTCTTTTCATACTCGTTATTTAATTTTGTTTGTATTGCCTTTACAAACCAAATACCTTCATTAATTATTATTTTCTTTAATTTACGTGTATCATATTTGTAAGATTGGACTTTTTCTATTATTTTCCACTCACTTTCTTTTGTACTAAAGTACAGAAAGTTCCAAAAACTTCGTTCCAAATGAAAATGCGTTATTTATATATTTTGGGAATTCAATACCAGTTAATAATTTAATTTTTATTCAGATTTTGTTTCATATCATAGGTGTCATCTGGTGTAGGATTTGAAAAAAAAATGAGTACAAATTTTCGTAATAACAAATATTAACAGTGAAAAACTGGAGCTTATATATCTTTTCGCACGATTTATATAAAATATATTTATAATAATTGTTGTCAAAATAATAACGTAAATGTATGAGGCATTGAAAATATGTCAATAAAAAACTAAAAATGTTTTATAAGTGTGATTAAAATTTTCGTTTACTTTATTTCTTTTAGCGATTGAAAATTGAAACTTTGAAATTTTTTATCTCTTTTAAAAATAAATATTTGTTTGAATTGATAAAATATTGCTTTTAACGTTTAGATTAAAAAAATTAAAGTATATTTAAAAATATGTTTTTTGTATTTAAAAGCGAAAAGTTTTCAATGAAAGAAATTGTTCTTCATCTTATAAATCAATGAAGTTTATCAAGGAAGCTCCCAATAAAAGTTTTCAACGCAGGGCTTGAGATATGTATATTTGAATAATTTTATAGAAAATAGTATTTGCAAATTCTGAAAGCATTTGTTAGCAAGCAATTAAAAAACTAAGCCTTCTTTATTTTTTAAAAATTCTTTACTTAAATTACAATTAGATAGATTTATCATTTAATTCTTAACTAAATGATTGGTAAACAGTATTTGATATTCGTCGTAAAACATAATCAAAATTCATCGAAGAAATTAATGATAAAATAAGAGCGAATATTATTAATAACTCATGAAAATAAGCAAAAAATACAATTTCACTGTTCCCCCCTCCTTTAGGGCATTCAGTCACAATCTCTTCAATACCCCCCCCATTTAATTCTAAAAACATTCTGCACTCAAACAGAAAGATTGCGCTTTAATTATAGCATTTAATCGTTATGCACAATAGATACTTAAACAGGGATTTTGACGATTAATTTAAAATTTTCAAGCATAAAATGAAACGCTACATGGAGCAAAAGAAATCACAAATAATTTTTTAAAAACATGAACTTATTTATTTTTATATTACAGTAGTCAAGTTTAGGCTATTTGAAAAGTTTTTTCCTTTCTCTTTGTATAGTTGTACTTGATCAAATAGCGGAATTTTTTCTCTTCCAAGGGAATGTATCAAATAAACATTTATTTGCTTTGAATTCAGTTCTGTGTTAAAAACCTTCCAATTTCATGTGATTGTAAAATCACGAGGACAATCTTATTATATATAAATATCAAATAGTTATTGCTGAGGATGAGATATTGATTCAATAAAAGAAATCCATATAAATAAATTAATTCACAGTATAATTTAAAAAGAACGAGTTCACAGTATTGTTGTTCGTACATACTGGCAATGAAATGAGTTACTATGACTATTATGCATCCATAACTTGTGATTTTCACATATTAATATTGAAACATACGGCATATGAAAAAAAGCTGATAGAATCATTGTTATTGCCCTTAAAATGATTGAAGCGATAGAAGGTATATAAAATTTTGGGATTACAAAAAAAATAACTTTACATTTTCAGCAGCAACACGGGAAAACACTATTTCCTTTATGTTAGTATATATTTCGTGAAAAAGAATAAAGATATTCTTAATTAATGTATTGGAAATCTGTGACTAGTGACAAATTGTTATTTGTAGTCTTGAAGTGAAAACTGGCGAATTCTCAGGAATTTGATACAAATTTTGATATCTTTCAGCGTATCTGCATGCGTGAAAAACTTCTCAAAAGGAAGTTGTCAAAACTTCTGTTGTTTCTTTCCGTTTCAATATCATTCAGAATAAAAAAATATATAAAATAAGTACTTTTTTTAATTTTTTCACTTGTTACTTTCTTTTTCAGAAAAAATGTGGACAATCACCTAACAGAACAATTCCAACACAAGTCCTTCTCACGGTTAACAAAACTAATTTTACCGCATCCATAAAAACAAAAATTTTAGCACTCCGAGTAGTTTATGGCGTTAAATAATCGTGAGAACTTTGCCGTTTTTTAAAGTCTTGAATAAAACACAGTGTTAAGCATCTAATTAAATGAAAAGGGTCTTCAAAACTTTACCTCATATCTGAAGGGGTTTTGTAGCAGGCATTTTAAATGCTCTCAAGATAATTGCGAGCAAAGTTTTCTAGGGATTTTCACAGCTGTTTAAGACGGAAGATCGAAACAAACTTTGGGAATGTATTTCCGCGACTTGCATAAGATAATTACGGACCCTACCTTTTAACCGCTCAACTGCGGCTAAAGTATTTTTATTCGGACCGAAAACGGCCCTTCACCTCTAATTACAAAACACTGAGAACGGAAAAACGGGTTTATGTGAAATCTTAGTGAAAAATGCTTGCTCAAAGAACGAACGTTTTTCGCTGTTTATGTCATTTGGAGAGGGAAAAAAACTTGCTCTGAAACTGAAGTTGTCTACTTCTTCTCAGAAGAAGAAAAAAACTAACTTTTAAAACTTTTTTTATTAAAATTTGATGTTCAGTTTTTGTGGTGTTAATTTTCTGTGCATTGAAGATATAAAAGAAGAAAGTTTTGAAAAATTACTGTGCAAGTCCCATACCTTAGTAAAATAAATTAACCAAAAAAAACTTTACTTTCACACGTTTTACGGTTTTAAGAATTATTCAAGAAAAATGTCAAATAACGAGAGCTGGTACCAAGTTTGCCAAATTTAATATAATTTCTATGAAAAAAATACTCTGTTTACGCCAGAGATTAGGATATAATATAGTATTCTCACTGAATATAGTTGTAATAACAAATGTTATAGGTGTGTTAGTTTGATTCTATTGAATGTTTTTCAATTTATTTTAGAATTCTAAAATTTTATTCTAAAATATTTTTACATTTAAAAAGATTTTTGAACAAAATTTTTAATATATAAATGCACAGATCTTAATGATTTTAAAATTATGATTAGAGACTCTTAATGTCATAGCTTTATATTAATATTATTTATATAAATATTTTGTATCGCAAAAACCCGGCTGTCAAAATTTATAGCAAAGAGTTTACTATCAAATCAATGACTAAAAGATTGCATATAAGTATAAAATAAAATCAATATTATGGAGAAACAAATGTCGGACATGTATGTTTATAAATTGCTTACATCAGCAATCGTTTATCAGGTATATAGCTATTGTTGAATAAAATCATACAAAGAAGGGAAGACACCTCAAAATATTAACTTCGATCCTTAACGCAAATTCTCGAGAGTTTCAATTCAAAATTTTTAATGGTGCTTTTAAGCTGCTGCATTTTCAAAGGTCAACAGAGGAGAGTTAAAATAAAACATAGTTAATAGTAGCCAGCGAAAAAAAATATTAAGATTATTCCATTTGTCGATACCATTTGCAATTAACTTTTGTTTCAATTTTATGAAGATATAGTTTTCTTCAAGCAGTTAGTATAATATTTATATTCAATTATAGTTACAAATGCAAAAACTGTCTTTCTCTCTCTTTCAGGAAAAGGGTATATTTAGTTCTTTGAAAGAAGGTAGGAAATAAACATGTACTCTGCTGGTACATACATCAGTAAATATTATTGGTTGTATTGTCACTTGCTTGAATTAGGATTTATGGCAGCTCAAACAGGCCCATATAAGGTCCATGAAAATATGAAGGGGAAAAGGGCAGAAAAGTGCATTTTTATGTCTAATGCTAAAGTTTTCCTACAGTTTTGATTGTAGAATTCAATGCAAATGAAAAGAGTTTAATAGTGTGTATCCAATAAATGATTAAAGATTCGCTTAATGCTCCTCACATATCCTTATATAATATACAATACATATCCTATATATTACATTACAGTGATCCATAACAGCTGTTTAACAATTTGAAACAAGTGTGATTAGTTCGTAATACAATTTTCAGAATTTCCACTAGAGCAGATTTTATTTTATATTAAGTACATATAGAGCAAAAAATCAATGAATATAGTATGGTTGCAATGAATGTCTGTATTAAAAACTTAAAGGTAAATAATAGAAAACCTAAAAAAACATTTGACATTAACCTCTCAATCTGAACTATACAATAAGATATGGCGAAGGAAAGAAATACTGTACCATATTAGAACTTCATTGTAGTTCAAGGTCATTTATTCGGAGCATTACATAAAATATATCTAATGCAGCTACAAATACGTTTATAGCTCTTTTAAGAAAGTTTAAAATTATATTATCTTATGATATCAAGACAGAATATTACTGCTAGAACATTGTATTACTATAATTCTTTAAAAAGGGACATGCTTATATTATTAAATAAAATATGAATTAAATGTTGTAATAATTCTTCGAATTCAAGCGGAAAAATTCTTAATTAATAACAGAAACAGAATTATAAAAGAACAGTTTGTCAGTTCTGTAATGCTGATAAACCCAGTTTTCACTAAATCATTCTAATACTGATTGATAAAACTATAAATATTTCACTTAAGTAATTCATTTCAACATTTTTAAATCAGTACTAGTTTTTTTCTTCACATTTATAAAATCATATGAATATCAAAAAGATGTTTTATAATGAATTTCAGCTCATTATTGTCAGTTTAATTTTAAACTCAAAGTTATCACATAACTGTGAAATAAGCTTTTAAAGAAATTAAGTTTTAAAATAATTTTTAAATAATAGAAAGAGATTTTCAAAAGATGATAGAACTCTGAAAATATGCTAAAATATTTACAAAAGAGAATATGTATTAATACTGATAGCAATAAGGATTTCAACTAAAAATTTTTACGTAGTTTTCTACTTTCTTTCAGTTTTTTTCCCCATTTCTCAATCAACTAATCCACAAAAACTGAAATGTTTAAAATAAAAAATGAATAAAATATTAAATTGGTTAAAATGCATCCCGCATTTATAAAACTCTTTTCAATTTCTATAATCATGTTTTATTTAAGCTATGTCAATCGCACAAAGGCTACGTTACATTTAGTAAGAATATATATGGTAGAAAATGTTTCAGTAAATCATATTATGATCATAAAAATTGTGATCATACATTGCTTTATAATTTAATAAAAATATTGAGAAAATTGAGAAAATTTAATAAAATCATTTATTTTTAGTTACCTATGTGTGCCTATATATACATATATTCTAATGAAATGAAAATACATATATTCTAATGAAATGAAAACTAGTTATGCAAACCGTATTTGATAATATAAATGAAATCATTTCATCGTAATAGCTAATAAATAATATGTAGAATAAACTAAACATTCCAAGAAGATGTTAGAATAAATTTATATAAAAACTGCTTTGTCTGCATTAAAGCCCAAAAGAATATATACTATTTTCCTCATGCAAGCAAATACAAAATACATTTTGCGTGCATGTGAATAACAATGTATACAAACTGACAATATTGATTTTTCAAAATATCCGAGTAAGAGAAAAAAATAAAAACGCAAGTTGAAATTTTATAAAAAAACAGTGAAAATATTCAAAACAGAATTAAAATTTCTAAAAAATGCTTTAATAAGGGAAATATTTTATTTACGTCAGATTCTTCTTTTGATAAACAGCAAAGATGTGGTTTAGCAAAAATCATGGGAAAACCTCAACGACATTTTTTTAATTCTAAGAGGTCAATCGTAGATTAAATTATTTAAAAAATCAAAGAATTATCAAAAATGAAAGAAGTACATAAATGAAATATCAGAAAGAAAAAATGTATATCTTTTCTTTAAAAAAAGTTAAATTCTTAGAAAATATTAAATATTGGCTTATACGATAAAAAAATTTGAATTTTTAATTTCAAACGCATAAAAAAGATCTTTAATTTTTGAAATTGATTATTAATTAATTATATTTAGTTAAAAAAACTTTAAAAGTATATATATATATTTGTGTAACGTAGGATGCTTTAAAAAATTCTACCATGTTGAAACTGCTTTTCCTTGATTCTTGTTATGTTAGACATGTTTGCTAACTTCTCCTAGGAAGTGCCGGAAAAAGCTGAAAGAAGTTTAACTTGAACAAAAAAATATCTCAAAAAAGCTCTTGATTTTGTTTGAAATGGCATTTAGTTAGATAAAAGTAAAAATGGTGACAATTGTTAACCAGGTAGTTTTTTTTCGCAGCAAAAGAAATTTCAGGATTTCTAGAAAAAAACAAAGTTTGCTTCAATTACTTTTTGAAAACCTATTCATGAATATTTCGTCTGAAGTTTTTATTATCCTAGGGATTCAACATTTGTTGACAATTCTAAAAGAATGTCAAGTAAATGGAAACAAATAAAATAATCAAATAAAGGAAAGATCAAATCCTACAATTATGGAATATTTAGATGAAGAAATACTTGCTGAGTTTCATGAGCTGCCTCTATGGACAATCTAATTTTTGGAAGAATACTAAGTATGAAATTTAAGTTAAAGATTTTATGTATTCTTTTAAAGCTTGCAATTTTATTTTTTAAATTTATTTTTTACTTCATTTATTTCAATACTATTTTTTACTTAATTTTTATCTTGCTCATACAGTAGAAGTCCTTTTTAGATTCTGCATTTTAAAATTTGATACATGAAATTAGGCATATTGCAGCACTTATTTTGGTCTCATTACTCAGAATTATTTTGGTCTTCATACCAATTCATTATTTTTACAACGAAAAAAAAAAAAAAAGCATTTCATAATTTATTAAGAATACGGTAGAACTCAGAGTAGGCGAAAATTTTAAAAACAGATTTTTTATGTTATTGTGCTTAAACATACAAAAAAGACTTTTATACTGTATTTAAAAAAAATTACACTACTTTATTCATTTAGTTACCAAGTCTGAGCAAACAACTTTGATTTGATCCATGCGCAATTAAAGGCTTATTATCTCAATAATAGATGAAAAAGATGATGAGAGAATTTAATTATAGGTAATTAGCCCTTGTTCTGCTTGAAAGCATTCATACTAAGCATTTATATATCTACTAATCATTACAAATATTCGTAATTCCTATATCGATACATTAAAACGCACCTTTTACACATTATTGTTGGAAATTATTCTTAAACTTTGTTACAGAAACTAAAAAACTTGAATGATATCAACGGTTTTGTAAAGTTAAAGTAGTTTCGTCAAATATAGAAGAAAAATAATATCAATGCAGATAACAATTCTTTTTAAAATTCTATAAGAAATTAGCTTACTTTGGTTTTATATAATATTTATATAATATATGGATTTTATTTGGAAAAATAATTTACCAAGTGTAAAATTGTTATTATTCTTCGTTCTCCTTTCGCATTTTTTGTACGTTTTAATGAATAAATACAATATAATATATTTTATAAACAAAAATAAGGTGAATATTTCTACTTTTTAATTAATTCAAGCATTTTATTGATATAAATAGGGAATATTCATATTATTGTATTTTTAAAAATTACAAGTTTGAAAAAAAGTCTGCTTTTCCTTTATTTATATACAGAAATGAAAGTTGATCTATAGAAATTAAAAAGGAAGATAATAGCTAAAAACATAATAGCATAGTAAGAAAATGAATTTTTGGTTTATTATATGATTCGAATATCATTTTAGTTCATTATCAAAGATGAATTCCCAACCTTAGTGCTGGTATTTCAAATTTAATATTTTCAAGAAAGGCAACTTTATATTTCTTGTTCTCTATCGATTTCAATTACATCATGATTAATATAGTAATTTTTCCAAATAAAATTCAAAGTTTAAACTATAAATTTAAAATGAAATGATGAAACATAACTAATACCATTCATACTTCTCCCATAACAACCATTTTTGAAATCCTATTTTCATGAAATACTTAAGCTATGAAGCGGAACTACACATTTTCATATCAAAATTGAAATCTTAAACTAGAATTCTATAATAACATGATTAGACATAATTAACTTTATTTAACACACAGCCATAAACCGAGCCCTCTTGATAATTTAAGACTAATCAAAGTTTAATACACTTTTCACTGAATCTTAATTTTAACTGTGAATGCTTTTCATTGTAAATTTTTGATGCATGTGAATTATTCTTTTGATAACAGTAATGACGTAAATTTATTATCATTTTACGTGAATTAAAATTCTACTTTTTAAATTGAAACAATACAATTGAATTTAATATGTGCTGATGATAATAATATGGTAAATGAAATATAGTGTTATAATAATGACTTAATTATAAAATGATTCATATAATATAATAATTAGATTGATCTATGCACTTTTAATAAACTACTTGTGTAATAATAATAACAATAATATGTTTTGAATAGTACATGAAAATAATTCATATAATGTTTTCTATTATCAAACATTTCAACACAATTTACAAATATTCAATTAAAAATCCAATTCGTTATCAAAACTGTTCATTTTAATAAATATTCCTTCTTGAAATAGAATAAAAAAAGAAATTTCCATATAGCCTTATGATTAGTAATATACTCAAATGTAGAACGTTATTAATCCTTTCAAGCCGACTTTTGCTTGATTAAAATTTTAAATCACTTGCAAAAAAGGTTGTTTCTACGATAACCCATGTAAAAGTAGGATTTATTTACCCAAGAGGGAATAAAGTCTGATCTCCATGACGCGTATGCCCATTAGGGCTGAAAGGGTTAAAAGACTGTCTGAGTCATGGGTGCAAGGCGATGACACGCCTTTTGGAATTGACAGATAGTGACGTTGATGTAACAGCAGACATAATAGCAGATATAAAATGTGTGTTGTCAATCATTTCATCAACTGTTCTTTCACATAGACATGGGGCCAGTCTTAATATTATTATTTGATTAAGAATTTAAGAAATTTTTGATTCTAAGTCTCATTAAATGCATGAAAATTGAAAAAGAAATTACCTCCTCCACTAATTGAGCATTCTTCCTTTCTAGCTACAATCTAACAGAATTTTTGAAGCAATGAACTTCGTAAGTGGAATCTTTACAATAAATAACTGGGTAGAATTTCCAACATTTAGAAAAGGGTATTATTGCTAGCATGTTCACATAAAAGTTTATTTTATTTCTTTAAAAAAAGTTGGAGCATTTTTATATAAAAGTCAATTTATATATATACTCAATTAAATTTCTTAAAAGCTAAAATTTGAAAAAAAAAAGTAAAGATTAAAAAATCCCTGCTAATTTTAAGAAACAGCCCCCTGTTAAACAAACTGTTGCAGAAATGTTTGAGAATTTTTTTCGTAATTGGAGAATTAAAGTAGGCAAGATGAACATTCAATTTTGCTAAAATTAGAAATAATTAAAAGTCTAGAAATTCCTGCCAATATTTGAAAAATAAAAATAAATTGTTGAAATTTCAGAACTGAAAACATATGAGAAAAAGATACGTTCCGGGATAATTAATTAAATTATAAATATATGCTACCTTAGACAATTTTCTCTGTTTCTTATTACTATTAAAAA